>VZTM01004470.1:353214-429440 GCA_013400555.1 Jacana jacana | reverse complement strand
GACTCCACCACCTCCCTGGGCAGCTGATTCCACTGACTGACCTCTCTCTCTGTGAAAAATTTTTCCCTAATGTCTAGCCTAACCCTACCCTGCTGCAGCTTGCAGCCATTCCCTCTTGTTCTGTCGCTACTATTAACTTCACTATTAATGTTAAAAACCAACGGGTAACAACTGGGTTCTTACAGTGTCCCGTACTTCATGCTGCAATACCCCTGCTGTTTTTTAGAATTCTGCCTATTTCCAAATAGTTAGCTCTGGGGAACCTTTTCTGGCGAGGGAAGTTCTCTCTCTTTGAAGCCAAATACTACTCATCTAGTACTAGTAGTTTTGAAACCAGTAGTCATGCACTGTCCTATCAGACCATTTGGGAAAGGGTAGCATTCAAGAATGTATTTTGGTTGCTCTCAAGTGTTGTGAGCTCCTGAAGACAAGCTTTTTATAGTGTATCAGATATAAGAACTATTAATAATTCTACCACTGGATTGTTAATTTATTCACCAGCATAAGAGAAAAAAAAATAAATAAGAAATCAGGTTTTTATGAGCTACCTCGACTCTTTGAGATGATTCAGGAATAGAAAATGGCAACACAGTACTGTAATTTCTAAAATGGAAGCTGAGGTTTTGTGCACCGTGTGCTCTTGTGAAGGATTGGTTCATTGGAATTATTTTAAAGGGTTGTGTGTGCCTGAAAACCACAGAAAATGGAGGCAGGTGTTTAAAAATCCAGGAATAGTTCCCGAAACATAAACGAGCAGTACGTTTTATAGCTTCTGTCTTTAAGTTTTTAGGCTTTAATTCACCCAGAAATCCGTGTGTTTTCAAACTGCTCTTCATTAAAACCTCGGTGATTTCTGATAGGAGCTTCATAGGAGTTGAATTTTCCTATTCAATAAATAGATGAAATCATAAATAATAACAATGCATAAGATACCCTAAATTGACAAAAAACCCCAAACTAATCCGAGCTGGAGACTCGCCGCATTGAATATGAACAAAAAGTATTACAATGAGCAGCGTGAAATGTGTCATATTTTTCAAGCAGCCTTGAGCTGCTCTGCAGTATTCACAAACCACACATTTCATCCTTGTCCCTTGCTTGGCCTAAAACATTCATAATTTGAGACTTCTCCTAATTTAAGACCTACTAATGAACAATTACTTCATGAACCGTTTTTAATCGTCCCACTGAATGTGTAAATATGCAGTTTCGAGTGATGGATACCCGAGCCTGCAGTGACTAAATATTTCAGTACATTTTAATCAGACTTGGAGTGGAGAATTCCATGGGTATTTCCATGCATACTTCTTTTACATAGGCAAAAATACTTGTATGTCTACATGTATATAACATATATGTACATGCAGAGGTACATAGGTATGTGTGTCTGTACATACATTAATGTGTCTAGTAGTCATGAAATGAAGAACCCTGTTATGACCTTGGGTACTCTTTTGGCTGAAGTTAATGTAAAATGTAGTTTATAAGCTTTCAAGGTTTAGAGGGCTCCTGCTTTTATTTTTCTCTCCAGATCTGTAGGAGAGAAAAAGAAGTGGTCTCTGGCAGGCTGGGTTTCTGTATTTGCTCTTTTTAAACCTTAACTTATGGCTGTGTGCTGACCTTTATTGTACTCTGCTACGTGCCTTGTTCTGATTATTCAGTCTGGGAGAAGAGAATTTCTACTAATTTCATTAATGGCTGGAACATAAACCAACAATAATTAAGGCAGCGTTTTGTGGAATAAGCAATCTTCTGCTGGAAGGGTGGCATTTGAGTAGGCTCTGTGTGGAAAAATTTGGTTACAAAACACACAGCAGTACCATATGTGAGAAGGAAATACAGGGTACAGACACGCTGTTCCACGGGTTGTTTATGTTTAGTTGGTCCATTCCTGCTGGAAACGCACCGATCTCTGTTGAGAGCTCCGTAAAACAGCAGCTCTTGGCCATAAACGCGTGCTCCAAAATAGTCAGCTATACAGCAAGAATGAAAAGGTGTTTTAGAAATAACTAGATCTGGGGAAAGACTTCCATGAGAGAGAAATTAAAAAGTTGGAATGACTTGGTGTTGAGCAGAGATTAATGGTAGAAGCTGTAGGAAATAATGGTCTGAGAAAAGCCTGGTGAGATTCCTTGCTCTCTTTTCCTCATCGTGTAAGAATGGCCAGAGGAGGGAAGCATCAGTCAGAAACCTGGATTGAATTGCATTAATAAAATACCAAATTATGTCTGGATTACTTCCTAAATTAGAGAATATGATCTATACTGCATCCACCATGGATGGGAACAAAACCTACATACGGATGAACTTCATCTCCCCATTGGTTTATGAACGTGGTGTCCCCAGAGAGCCTTACAAATCCACAAGATGTCCCCTAGTTCAGTAGGCTGTAAAATCAGAGGTGGAAAGACCCCATCTGAATCATCGAATCACAGAATGGGTTGGGTTGGAAGGGACCTTAAAGACCATCCAGTTCCAACCCCCCTGCCCTGGGCAGGGACACCTCCCACCAGAGCAGGTTGCTCAAAGCCCCATTCAGCCTGGCCTTGAACCCCTCCAGGGATGGGGCAGCCACAGCTTCTCTGGGCGACCTCTTCCAGTGTCTCACCACCCTCACAGCAATGAGTTTCTTTCCGGTATCTTATCAAAATCTCCCCTCTTTCAGTTTACCCCTTGTCCTACCACTCCGCTCCCTGACAAAGAGTCCCTCCCCAGTCTGGAGGGAATCTGGCTGGAGGAATGGAAATAAATGGGGGGAAGTATTAGGGGTAATAATACAATTGCAGGGAATTCTAACAAGCTGCATTCAAACTCTTTCTTTACTATCTCTCATTTCGGTAAACTTTCTGATGGTTTTGAAAGCCCATCGTTTGTATTGGATCCCAAACACCCCTGTTTTACATGTCTGCTTTGCTTTTGAAATGCTTTCTTTACCAATTCTTGTATCGGTTACATTTGCTAAAATGTCTTACTTTTCTGCTGAAATCAAAAATGACATGTTTGGAGGGTGTTTCCTTAATAGCTGTAGACTGCTAAAAGTTGCATCTGGGATTGGTAAAGGTTTCAGATTTTTTTTTCTTTGCACTAAAGGTTTACTTACTCTAAGCTTAATACCAGCTCTGTGAGGCCCAACATGGAGTTTATCGGTCCAGCGCCGAGCTTGGGGACGGTGGCTAAATCTAACCATTTTTTATACTTAAAAAATGATGTATTTATTTTTTCAGTTGCATGCCTGCGTGTATTGTGGTTGCAGGAGACACTCTGATAAGTAAAGTACAGGCAAGTCAGTTTAGTTCCATGAAAATGTTGATTGTAACCACGCTTTTAGCTCTTTTGGGGGAGGAATCATTTGAAGCCGTGGCTGCCCCATCCCTGGAGGGGTTCAAGGCCAGGCTGGATGGGGCTGTGAGCAACCTGCTGTAGTGGGAGGTGTCCCTTCCCAGGCCAGAGGGGTTGGAACTTGATGATCTTGAAAGGTCCCTTCCAACCTAAACCATTCTGTTATTCTATGATATTGTTTGCTGAGCTTCACCTATAGCTTCAATGACACGTCTTGGTAGGACAAAAGCTGTGAGTATTGCCAGCAATCACTTTTCTTTCAGTTGAAAATGCAAAGATTTGGTTGAAGTAATGTATTTTTGTTTGAGACCACTAGTGCCTGAAACCAGGAAAATGGCAAACCATTTCTGATGGCTTTTTTTTTACTCGATAATTGAATATAGTCATTTTTCAATAGAAGAATAAAAGAGAAAAGGAGAACACTGGGAAGAAATACAAAGCCTACTAGAATGACGTGATTTCAGCGTTGACAGTGTACCATCATTTGCGGCTGATAACGCTAATGAAAGTTTTGGAGACACTGTTCTGCCTCCTGAGTAATGGAAAATGAGAATGAATACGTGCTTCTGGCTAATTGCTGTGCCTATAATTCTGTGGTTCCATAGAGCAGGAGGGACTACACCCCGTGTCATTCGCCAGCCGCCCTTTAAAAGTGTGCTAGAACGATTTTCGGTCGCTTCTCTGTGTGTGACAAGGGCATTTCAGAATTGCAGGAGGTGGGTGGGTTTGCCAGCCTTTACACGAAGGGAAGCTTCTAGCAAAGGGTTGAGAGCAGGTTCTTAGGTTAGAAGTGCCACGGTTATTTGAAAAACACCTTGCAGCAAAGCACAAGGGTGAGACGAGATTTCATCCTTTAGTGTGCTTGGGCTCCCAAATACCTGTCTCACATTGTGGTGCTGGCAAACAGAACCACCTGANCCAGCTCCATGTCCTTCCTCTGCACTCGCTCCAGAACTTGGAGATCTCTCTTGTGTTGAGGTGCCCAGAACTGGACACGATACTCAAGGGGTGGCCTCACCAGTGCTGAGCACAGGGGGACAATCACCTCCTTATTTCATCTGGTAACTTTCTCTGAAAATACGTGATTCCCACCCCCCCCACCCCCTCCTCCCCAAACATTATTAACAGTGAAATTTGACAGAAGCCTGCATTTGTCTGAATGAACAAGAAAAGCTTTGTACTGGCAGATTCGGTGGTTGTGTTTGTACTTCAAGACTGGATATTAAGGAACGGTTAAATATTCAGTCTTCAGATCCTGTGTCTCTCAAATTCTTACAATTTATGGAGATTATTGTGTCAGCAAATACAGCAGTGAATAATAATAACCTGTGTGGGGGTAGACTTGAGCAGATGGCAAAAGAATGGCAAAATCTCTTTCCTGTAAGAGCTACCTTCACATTAAATTGTTTCTACCTAAGAAGGGGTTTATGAATCAACCAAAATAACATAAAAATTTATAATAGCTGCCATTTAAAAGAATAAATTGAAGGTTACTAGAATTCACTTGTTCATTTGAAAATAGTAGGGTGGAGAGTAATCTCCAGGTGGCCATGTCCACTGCTCTGGCTGGAGTGAGGCCTGGCAGGATGGAACGGGTGGCCATGGCCACCAGGAAGCCCTGCATCTGCCCGGCCATCCATGTGCTGCAGGGGCAGGCCTTGCTGGTCCAATCCTCCCAGCTGAAGCAACAACTCTAGTTGTGATTACACAGAATCACAGAATTATATGGGGTTGGAAGGGACCTCTGGAGATCGTCTAGTCCAACCGCACCGGAGCAGGTCCACCCACAGCAGGTTGCACAGGAACGTGTTCCAGGGCAGTTTTGAATGTCTCTAGAGATGGAGACTCCCACCACTTCCCTCATTTCATTCCTTGCATCCCTCATGTTTCTGCAAGCAGGTGGAAGCCAAAAGCCAGATCTGGGCTTGGGAGAGTCCCAGTGGAGGTCAGGCACCTGTGGGGTGGGTAGGTGCTGGCCTACACTCCTTAGTCCTGTCTTTGGTTATTCATTCATTCTTCAGATAGTCCCACAGGTGTGTAACCAGAAAGAACAGCTTATGGGAAACTGGTGTAACTGGTCTGGTGGCTGGGAGAAGAATCACTGGCTGATGTAAAAGTTCTGATTTTAAGAAACTTCTGCCCTAAGCCTGTCTCTTCTCATCCACCTTATTGTACAGAGTACTAAGGCGTAGGTAAAGAGTGGTGGTTTTGAAGTAGAAGTTACTGTTTGGCTTCTGTTTTCCAACTAAAAGGTAAAGTCAAAGCTAGAAATGTATTTTTGACTCTAAAATGTATTCTTTGCTAAAAGGTGAAGTCAAAACGAGGAATATTTTTTGCTTTTGGAACAAATGTTGAAAAAAAAACCCAAAACTGAGACGTATCCAGATTTGGTTGCAAAAAAGAACTTTTGGGATTGCTTTTCCATTTTGACCTGCTCTACGTGTGTTTGAGTCTGTGCTCCTGGACATGCAGCAGTGGACAGACTATGATATAAATCTGTTCATTTCTGCTTTTGGGTGAGGTATCTGCAGCACTTAAATGAGTTGACGTGTTTGTTCAGAATTTTTAATTTGGATTTGTTAACGCCAAAGTCTTTTCTCTAGCAAATCAGTGGTGCAAAAATACAAAGTCTTTGTAGAGCAGAGCAGCTCAGTAACACTCAGGTGTCCAGCTTAATACAAGAGGCTGATCACGCAGTGGTCAGATGGTATCAGGCCATTTAAGCATTCAAAGCTGACTTGCATTCTGGGGTAGTGACATATCCCTAGTGCTCCCACCATGGATTCCTGCCCCCTGAGAACATCAGCCATTGGGGAATATGAACTCACGAGGATGCTTCTTTTAAATGATGGAGATATCCAAATTAAAAACAAACAAACAAAAAGGGACTAGAATCCTTAAAATATTTCTCTTTCTGAAAAGAGCTCACATTTGTTTTCCCTCAGGGAAAAAAAATGACTTGTTTTCTTATTTTAAGCAAGCTGGATTTGCTCATTCATGTGTCTGTTCCAAAACTCTTGACCTGAGCTGTGCTGCCCTGAGGTTCAGGACATCCTACAGTATTCATGAAGGAAAAGCTCAGAAAATGTTCAAATTATGAGAGCCCATGGATTAAGCTTACTTTAGAAGGGTTTAAAGGATGCATTTTATGTAAATGTAGTGGTTGCTCATAAATTAGATGCTATTAATGCATCGGGAGACGGTACCATACATTGAGCAGAACTTGTAATTTTGGACTTACCTTGAGAAAGAAAGGGTCAATGAAGGGCCTGGAAAATAAATCTTATGAGGAGCGGTTGAGGGAGCTGAGACTGTTTAGTTTGAGGAAGAGGAGGCTGAGGGGAGACCTCATCACTCTCTACAACTGCTTGAAAGGACATTGTAGAGAGGTTGGTGCTGGTCTCTTCTCATGGGGAATTAGCAATAGAACGAGGGGGAATGGCTGCAAGCTGCAGCAGGGTAGGGTTAGGCTGGACATTAGGAAAGAATTCTTCCCAGCAAGAGTGGTCAGTCAGTGGAATGGGCTGCCCAGGGAGGTGGTGGAGTCCCCATCCCTGACTGTGCTTAAGAATCAATTAGATGTGGTGTTGGGGGAACTGTTGTCAGGGAGAACTTTGTAGAGTAGGGCTGATGGTTGGACTCGATGATCCCAAGGGTCTCTTCTAACCTAAATGATTCTATGATGCAGTGATTGGCTTATTTCCTGGCCAGATGGACTCGAATTTGTGAGATACTTAGCACCTACCCAGCCTGTTGATCTTGTAGGTGTGCCCTGTGCTTCATGAAATTGCCAGTAATTGAGGGGATATGCTGTATTCTTCCAGTTTCTTAATCTGAAGTCAATGGGATCTTCTGGGTGTTCAGCACTTTCTGAAATCAGGTCACATCTTTAGATTTCTAAATAAGGATCTTTAAAAGGCCCTTGGTTCCATAACTCTTGTCGGGTCAGAGTCCGGATCTGTTATTCCTTTCTCAGCAGCTTTGAGGATCCTTTCATTATGTTTTTTTTTTTTTTAGTTTTTTTTCCCCCCCATCATTTGCTTGCCTCACTTTCTGGTGAGATCAGCCAATGGCAGCATCACAGTATGAGAGATGTAGGGATCTGTCCACCCCTCGTATGGCAGCATCTCTCAGTTCTGTTATTTCCTTGCTCTTTTGCTTCACTTCTCATGCTTTCCCATATACAGCAATCTTACTTGTCACTGCACGTTCACAAAACCACTCAATGTGCTCCTTAAATTGCCCTCTCTCAGGGATCTAATTCTCAAATGCTAAACTAATAATTCTTGAGACTGTTTTTAGGTAGGATGTCATATAAACAGCAGTGCTGCTAATGTAGTGGAGAGATATAGATTGATTAACATTTACTTACCGTATGCTGCTCCTACGACTTTCATTCTGGAGAAGAGAAGGCTCCAGGGAGACCTTAGAGCACCCTTCCAGTCCCTAAAGGGGCTACAGGAGAGATGGGGAGGGACTCTTTGTCAGGGAGTGGAGTGACAGAACAAGGGGTAATGGTTTTAAACTGAAAGGGGAGATTTAGAGGAGATCTCAGGAAGAAAGTCTTTGCTGTGAGGGTGGTGAGACACTGGAACAGGTTGCCTAGGGAAGCTGTAGATGCCCCATCCCTGGAGGTGTTCAAGGCCAGGCTGGATGGGGCTTGGAGCAACCTGGTGTGGTGGGAGGTGTCCCTGCCCATGGCAGGGGGGTTGGGACTCAATGATCTTTAAGGTCGCTTCCAACCTGAACCGTTCTGTGGTTCTGTAAAAGGTCACTGTGGCTTTGGCCAGCTGCTTTAAATACCAGTATGTAGCTGAGTAAGATAAATGAGTGGTTTTTCCTTGCCACTAAGATGTAAAATTCCACAAGTAAAAGTTGACTTTTGAAGATAAACCTGTGCCTTGGTATCGGTGGAGTCACGAAATGCTAATTATCTGTGTGTACGTGTGCAGGTCAGATATCTGTGCGTGCATATCTGGTATTTGTGTGCCCAAGTCAGGCTTGCCCAGCTGCACATGCCTGATTTGGGAAATCTGCCCTGCAGTTATTAGAAAATGTCATATATTTTTTTCTGGCACGTTATGAAACGCATGGGAACGATCTCTTCCCCCCCAAGACACGAGCGCGGAGACACAGATGTGCTCCAGAGGTTTGTGTCCACCGAGGAGGAGAGCTTTCTTTGCGAGTGCTTGCCATTTGTGGAGGGGAGAGGGTTGAGAGCAGGTGTGAGAAATCAGGTGAGTTTTGGCTCCCTTTGCTACAGACATGAGAAACAGATGGCTTAGGTCGGTGCTCGCTGAACATATGGAGCGAACACGCTAGTCACCAGGCTAGAACCTCAGCTGCACTAGCCAGTGCTTTCCGCTTGCCTTTTAGCTGTGAATGCTGGGTACGTGTTTAGAACATGGCATCCTTTCTTGAATCCTCTTGAATGCTACCCTCTCCCAAATGGTCTGATAGGACAGTGCACGACTACTGATTTAAAAACTACTAGTACTAGATGAGTAGTATTTGGCTTCAAAGAGAGAGAACTTCCCTCACCAGAAAAGGTTCCCCAGAGCTAATTATTTGGAGGTAGGTAGAATTCTAAAAAACAGCAGGGGAATTGCAGCACGAAGTACGGGACACTGTAAGAACCCAGTTGTTACCCATTGTTTTTTAACATTAATAATGAAGTTAATAATGGCTGGCCATACAAAGTAAGCACAATACACCTGAAAATGGCATTGGGAAAAAACAAATAATAATTACGAGAAATATAGTTGTAATTTTCTAACTCATCATAGAGCCATTTTGGTTGGAAGAGACCCTTGGGATCATCGAGTCCAACCATCAGCCCCACTCTACAAAGTTCTCCCCCACACCAAACCCCTCACACCACATCTAAAAGACTCTCAAACATAGTCATGGATGGCGACTCCACCACTTCCCTGGGCAGCCCATTCCAGTGACCGACCACTCTTTCCTTGAAGAATTCTTTCCTAATGTCCAGCCTAACCCTACCCTGCTGCTGCTTGAAGCCATTCCCTCTCATTCACGTGCAGGTAAAAGTATTGCTAATTATACAAAGCATGTAACAGAGTTACAAATAGTACAGCCTGGCTATGGATGTACAGCGTGGGAAAGAGACTCTCTAGAGAGATTTCTAACTTTTTCTGAGGAAGCACTCAGTACAGTCTAAGTCTTGCCCAAAAATGTCCCTCATGGGGGGCAAGAAAGGCCCAGCCAGTCAATTGTTCCTGGAAGTCAGAGGTAGTCTGAGACGGAATCCTCCTTGACTTGTTCACGATGGTGTCTTCCCTCAGATCTCCCCTTTCTTGGGCTATTTTTATACTATTTTTTTATCTTCAAGGTGGAGTTTGAGTCACTTAAGTCAAAAATACCTTTATTATGATTGGTGTGAAAATCTCTCACCTTGCATTTAAGGGTATAGTTTATGAAAAATTCAGGGTGCAGGCTCAAGGAGGAGTGATCACACCTTGGAGGCAGGCAGCCTTCGGGATGGAGGTGTGTTTTGGTGTTCTAATGACATTATAATGAGCAAAGTTCTCACAAAGGACAGCATTTTGTCAAAGTTTGACAGACTGTTGGCTCAGGGTGGCAGGTAGGCAGTTTATCAGTTTTCATAGGACCATCTCGTTCCCATATCTGCTGTCTTATCACGGAGGTTGGACGTAGAATCTCCACCCTACTCCATCCTCCATGTTGCTTTGCAAGCAGTTCTGTACAGGGAATCAAGGATGTAGTGGATTCCTTGCATGCCAGCCGTGGCTGTGTTCTACCCTAGAAACTGCTTGATTTTATACCTTTCCTTTATGTGTGAACAATGCTGTATTTTCAATATAACTCAATTTTAGTAATTATTCCACAACTAGTCAGCCAATGGGAAAGCAGAAAAGTCAAAGGAGTGCAACCACATAGAAAACCAGTAGAAAAGAAATTATTGGAGCTGTCAGCTGTAACTCATTGACTGAATTCTAAAAACCTAAGGATGTGATAGGATGTTGAGAGAGTTGGAGCTTCAGTAGGAGTTCCTTGGCCCTCAGCACCAGTTACTGTAAATCAGTCAGATTGACTGGAGTCCGAACCGTATGTGTAAGCGCTTGAGGGCATCCACTGATGAAAAACCTCGACTTGGTTGTTACTGGCTATTTTTCTGTTGAAACAGCGCTGCGATTGGTATGTTGGTGGAAGGGATTGGGCAGGATGTTCTCCCGGGGTCCCTGCCTTTCTGCAGTCTTTAAATATTTTGAAAGAGATGAGAGGGAGTAGGAGAGCGTGGCCTCGGGCCATAGCAGAGCACTTCACGGGATGCGTTTGGCCCTTGGGCCGAACTCGCCTGTTTGTTTTTACTTCAAAAGGAAAACCCTAGCAAATCTGGCTATTAAAGGTTTTAAGAGTGAATGAGAAAAAGCTGCTCTCCTCCAGCAGCAATAATTTTGGGAGCGTTTCCCCTGGGGAAGGGCTGAGGAGAGTGCAGGAGCTGCTCCTCAACGCCTTCGCTCCTCCGGCATCGTTTGCTCCTCGAAGGGCTGGCTGGAGGGTACGGCTTTGTCTTTCCGACTGCTCGAGTGGCCCTCTGTACCGTGCACATATGCTGGAGACCTGATTTATAATTAAGAGCAGCTGGCCCCGCTGCTGTCCAAAATAATTTCCCCTCATGAAGGATCAAGTGGAGAAAAACGCAGACAGGTTTCAGCCTGTTGCGGAAGGAAAGAAGAGGAGCCTTCACGCAGCGCACGGCCGGGGGAAGTTTATTGCTCGCCTGAAGAACCCAGAGCTGGGGATCTTCCATTTTACGAGTCCCTCCTGTGATGTACCTGTGGTAAAGAAAAAAAAGAAAAAAAAAATGTTTAAGTTGCCTAAAGGCAGCTTATGGGGTTTGCCCATATAGTTAATTTATTACTGGAGTCAGACAGAGTCCACTCAGAATCACAGAATGATACAGGGTTGGAAGGGACCTCTGGAGATCACCTGATCCAACCCCCCTGCCAGAGCAGATCCACCCAAAGCAAGTTGCACAGGACCTTGTAGAGGTGGGCTTTGAGTGTTTCCAGACATGGAGGCTCCACCACCTCTCCGTGCAACCTGTTCCAGGGCTCTGCCACCCTCAAAGGAAAGAAGTTCCTCCTCATGTTTAGATAGAAGGAGCTTCCTATGTTCAAGTTTGTGCCCATTCCCTGTCGTCCTGTCACTGGGTACCACTGAAAAAAGACTGTCCCCAGCTTCTTGACACCCATCCTTTAAATATTTATAATGTTATTTTTAAATAAGTGTCAGGGAAGTTAATCTGGAACTGGCACTGGAACAGGTTTCTCAGAGAAGCTGTGGCTGCCCCATCCCTGGAGGGGTTCAAAACCAGGTTGGATGGGGTTTTGCACAACCTGGTCTGGTGGGAGGTGTCCCTGCCCATGGCAGGGGGTTGGAACTCGATGATCTTGAAGGCCCCTTCCAAACCAAGTCATTTCATCATTCAATCTCATGTTATGATTTTTTCCCTCAAATACGTATTTTTTAGAGTGAGTAAAGCAGTTGGATAGTGAGATGTCTGGACACATTTTTGGGTAGTCTGCTTGGAGCAGCTCGCGTTGCAGTGTTAGGTCCCTGAGGGATGGTGGAGTGCAAAGCCCTTTCTCGTCAGTGGCCTGCTGCTTTCCTGGTGGTATTTAGACAAACTTTTCTTTTTCTGCCTTGCCTTTGTCTCTGAAGCAGCACAGGAGGCAGGGCAAGAGGATGAGGCTGGCAGAGCTGAGCTCCTCCAGGGGAAGAATCCTTCTCCAGGGTGAGGAGAGCAGAGCAGTGCTGGGGGGTGTTGCACTTCTTTGCACCCTTACCCATGCCTCCATTGCGTGATTGCCGTGAACCCAGAGCTTTTTGGCCTCCTGTTTCTTTTCTTGGCTAACACAAGCCCCGCTGTGGGGTACGTGAGCACGGGGGTAGCAGAGGGGAGCTCCTACTGCCATGGGGCTGCTTGCCTCCTGGCTTCAGGGAGGCACCAACACAGGGCCTGTGGCCTTCAGGGGTTGAGGGAGGATGTGAGGGAACATCGTGGGAGGGCAAGTGCTTGACAAGCCTTTGACCTCCTGAAGGAAGATAATGATAAGCTGGTTTTTAAGAGAAACCTTAGGGACGTATTCATAGGGAGTAGGAGGCAGCGTCTCTCTAATCAGCGATTCTGTGGAGCGTGTGTTTCTGTAATAGGAACTGCAGGTCTCTTAGAGAAAATGGAGGGGGAATATCTAATAGGCTGTCTATGACTTGTCTCGGACAGCAGCCTGTCCTCTTCTTCAGAGAGTTTGTACGGTGAGTAAATACTATTGAAAGTGAGGTGTGAATACTGCATCCAGTTCTGGGCTCCTCTGTTCAGGAGAGACAGGGAACCACTGGAGAGAGTCCAGCGTAGGGCAACAAAGATGATTAAGAGGTTGGAGCACCTCCCTGATGGGGAAAGGCTGAGAGAGCTGGGACTCTTTAGCCTGGAGAAGAGAAGGCTGAGAGGAGACCTTATCTATGGTTACAAGTACCTGAAGGGCGGGTTGAAGGAGGTTGGAGCCAGACTATTCTCAGTGGTTTCCAGCAATAGGACAAGGGCCAACGGGCACAAGCTGGAAGAGAGGAAGTTCCTTTCAAATATGGGGCAAAAACTTATTTCTGTTGAAGGACAGAGCCCTGGTAGAGGCTGCCCAGGGAGGATGTGGAGTCCCCTTCTCTGGAGACCTTCAAGCCCCATCTGGATACAGCCTTGAGTGATGTGCTCTGGGCAATCCTGCTTTAGCAGGGGAGTTGGACTGGATGATCTCTAGAGGTCCCTTCCAACTCTGACAATTCCCTGATTCCATGATTGTTAAACTCAACCAGACGTATCCTGTGACACCATCAAGGGTAGCAAAGTTGACCAGCTTCTACCTTGTGGTCTGGACATCCAAGCAGGGGAGCCTCACCCATTCTGTAATGGGGTGCTCCCAAGCACACACCGAAATGCATGATAGGATCATAAAATGGTTTGGTTGGAAGGAACCTTAAAGATGATCGATTCACAACCCCCCTGCCATGGGCAGGGACACCTCCCACCAGACCAGGTTGCTCCAAGCCCCATCCAGCCTGGCCTTAAGCACTTCATCCAGGAATAGGGCATCTACAGCTTCTCTGGGCAACCCGTTCCAGTGTCTCACTTCCCTCACAGGAAGAAAATTGGCTGAATGAGGTAATTGTGTTTTCACAGTGCCTTAATACAACATTTCACCCAGAGTGAACTGTGTGTCTAAGTGAAGTGCATTTGACTCCTCAGTGGGTTAAAGCAATAGTTTTTGTACACTCACACACACATTTAGTTGTATGTTATTGTGTGTGCTGTTGATGCTGTTGATGTAACCCCTGGCGGTGGCCACAGCATGATGGTTGGTGGCTGTCTCTGGTCTGCTGAATGCCAGGTGGAGGCCAAAAGCTTGGGCTGCGGCACAACTCAAGTCAAGCCATAAGGTTCTGCGTTTGCTGTAACGTGATTTATGCAGCCCTCCACGGTGGGTATTAAGTTGGCTAAAAAACCCACATGGATTCTGTCCTTTTTCTGGGCATTCATCTCTGCCATATAAATATGCTATTCAGGTCGACTAAGTTTTTATAAACTGTTGTTTCTGCCAGGAGAGCTAACAGGGCTTATCCAGCAGTGACACTTCCAGAGCAAAAATGTTTTGTGAATGATTTGAGCCTGTTTGTTTTTCTCTCCTGCCGTGATCCTAAATATTTTTACAAAACTACCTTTGAGAGCTTAAAAGGTCCTGTCCAACCCAGACAATTCTGTGATTCACTCTGAAGGGCTTGGAAAAGGCAGGTTAAGGGGCGATTTTGATATTCGCTGACGTAGTCTGTTTCCATTAACATGAAAGTTCCGATGTGTGTGTGACCCTGTTGATACTGAAAAGCACACGTTCACACATGCTGCCACAAAGCTCCCTTCCTTAATCCAGTTTAAAAAACAAGGGGTTGTTAAAGGTGGCTGACGAGGAGGCAGCAGTTTGTCCACCAGTTCCACGCCGCTCTCCTGTGGAGCTACCGGAGAAGGAGCTAAATAAGAGAAGGAGCATTTTCGGCTTGCAGATCTGACGGAAAATACCAGATTTGTCAATAATTGAATTCTGAGACAAAGAGGCCAATTACTGAGGCCCTGTAGTCTTGTTCCTGTGATGGGCAGGAGACCGTTCTTGCTTGTACCTGTCCCTACCGATTCTTATTACGCCTACTTTAAGTTCCTCTTTATTTTTCCCATTTTCATAACAACTGCATTATGATGTGACATATCTTTTCCAGATATTTTGCTTGAATAAATAAGTAGGATATTAAATTCAACTGGGGTATTAGATTATAAATTAGTTCTGTAACAGGCGTCATAATGTTATTTAGATTTTCAGTTTACACAGACCTTGTAGCAACTCCCAAGAGCTGCGCTACGGAATTAGGGGAAGATGTTGAGTTGATGTAAGAAAATTGGTTTTGGTAATATGCTGATGTCAGTGGAGTTTTGCTGTGTGGAAAGATATTTAAATTAACGTTTTTACTTACTCCATTGTACAAACTAAAGATTGGTAATGATTTCAAATTACTGATGTGTTGGCGTTGGGACTGTGCAAACATAACCATAAATGTCTTTTCCCTAGTAGGGCAATATTTATATCGTGGGTTTGTGTACGGGCTTTAGTTTTTAACACACAGAGTAAGGTATTCCGGTCTTCCCTGTAACATCAGCGTTTCACGTCACGTCAGGAGAATGAAAACATTTTAAGAGTGTTTTTAGATGAAAAAAAACACCCCACCCGGGCTGGCTAAGGGATACAGAGGAAGAAAGCAGAGATTTACAGTGCTGGGCTTGAATAATTGTATCATGATTAGCAAGCCCAGTGACACCGTATCGGTGAGAGAGATGTGAAAACATGCACATTTATAAGTACATTTATTAGTCAGATGGATGGTAATGGTAACCTGAAGAGAGAGCCTCTAAGTTAAAAGATTTATAGCTGCTTACACAGGTATTCTGTAAATATGGGAATCCGTACCCACTGTGAGGTTTTATATATTCAGCGCAAGAGTAAAGGTGAAAAACAGCTGCAGAAGGAAGTAGGTGTCCTCCTGAGCTGTTTTCTGAGATGATGGACAGCAATATTGGTAGGGGTCTTAATTAAAATCAAACCAAACAAAAACCCTCCTCGGTTGCTTTCAGTAACAAGGAGTACCGGAGTAAGGAAACAGATTATCGCCTTCTCCAGAGAAAATTGGCAGATGGAGAAAATGCATGTGCAGGTATCAGCAAGATTGCCTTGAACCCCCCCCCTGCTGCCTGTCTCTGAGGTGCTATTTCACTGCCTTCCATCAGGGCTGTGGGGAGACAATTCAGGGCTGAAGGTGAATTTTGGTGCCCCTTCTCCTTTGTGTCCTCCCAACCCCTGCTGCGACAGCCCTTGGTGGAAGTCCGTGCCGAGGGGGACCTTGAGGGGAGACCTCATCACTCTCTACAACTGCTTGAAAGGACATTGTAGAGAGGTTGGTGCTGGTCTCTTCTCACGGGCAATGTGCGATAGAACAAGAGGGAATAGCTGCAAGCTGCAGCAGGGTAGGGTTAGGCTGGACATTAGGAAAAAGTTTTTCCCAGAGAGAGTGGTCAGTCAGTGGAATGGGCTGCCCAGGGAGGTGGTGGAGTCCCCATCCCTGACTGTGTTTAAGAGTAGATTGGATGTGGTGTTGAGGGATCTCGTGTAGGGGAGAACTTGTAGAGTAGGGCTGATGGTTGGATTCAGTGATCCCAATGGTCTCTTCCAACCAAAATGATTCTGTGATTCAATGTTTCTATCCAGGGAACCTCTCCCCATTGCCTGGTTGAAGAGCAGATGAAAATGGCCATGTTTGTGTTTCCTGCAAAACACTGTGGTCTTCCCCAGGAAGAGGGAGATGGTGATGGAACTACACATCTTTTTTTCCTTTTTTTATTATGTCCCCAGCTGTAGTTGCGCATAAGTTTGAGGAAGAGGAGGCTGAGGGGAGACCTCATCACTCTCTACAACTGCTTGAAAGGGCATTGTAGAGAGGTTGGTGCTGGTCTCTTCTCACGGGCAATTAGTGACAGAACAAGAGGGAATGGCTGCAAGCTGCAGCAGGGTAGGGTTAGGCTGGACCTTAGGAAAGAATTCTTCCCAGAAGGAGTGGTCAGTCAGTGGAATAGGCTGCCCCAGGGAGGTGGTGGAGTCCCCATCCCTGACTGTGTTTCAGAGTAGATTAGATGTGGTGTTGAGGGATCTGGTGTAGGGGAGAACTTGTAGAGTAGGGCTGATGGTTGGACTTGATGATCCCAAGGGTCTCTTCCAACCTGAATGATTCTATGATTCTATATACCTCCCATAGCCTTGGGAGCTACCTGCTCCAGCTTACTGCTTCCCCAAACTGGGCATCTGGTGCCAAATGACAGAACTGATCTAAACTGGGAACCAGGAACCAATTGCCCTGTGGTTGGCTGACCACTGTGGTTTTATAATTGAATGCAAAAGCTTAGCTCCAGCTCATGTATGGTACATGTGGTGTCTGCTTTGGTACCTGCTTAAATGTACTCTATGCACATAAACAAATAGTAAGGTTAATGGTTGCTTGCCAGTTACATGATCTTTAATGACTAGGCTACTTAACTAAGTGTCCTAAATCACAGAATCACAGAATAATACGGGGTTGGAAGGGACTTCTGTAGATCATCTAGTCCAACTGCCCTGCCAGAGCAGGTTGCAGAGGAACGTGTCCAGGCGGGTTTGGAATGTCTCCAGAGACTCCACCACCTCTCTGGGCAGCCTCTTTCAGGGCTCTGCCACCCTCAAAGGAAAGAAGTTCCTTCTCATGTTTAGATGGAACTTCTGATGTTCAAGTTTGTGCCCATTCCCTCTTCTCCTGTCACTGGGCACCACTGAGAAAAGCCTGGCCCCTTCCTCTTGACACCCATCCTTTAAATATCTATAGGTGTTGATCAGACCCCCCCTCAGTCTTCTCCAGACTGAAAAGAAGACCAAGTCCCTCCGCCTTTCCTCTTAAGAGAGATGCTCCTGGCCTGTAATCATCTTTGTGGTCCTCTGAATTTAGGAGCCAAAAGTAAGTTGAAAAGAAACCTAAGTAAAATGCCAGGGGCATATCCTAATGCTGCTCAGAAGATGACAATGTAGGCATGCTCCTACATCTAGTGTTTCTGTCCAAGTTCATGGGTCTGGGCATGCTTTTATATGCAAAACATGTCTGGAGCCCATATTCCTCGTGGCATCACGGACGAGCCATGTCCATGGAACCCATTCCACTCTTTAGAATGCGATGTGTCAACTAATCGTAGCTGGTGTTAGAGTCTGAATGTCTCGTTACTGTGAAACATTTTGCTGCTTTTAAAACAACTGGGAACAAAGAGAGCACTTCATGCTGTTCTTTGATGTGTGTCTTCATTGAAACAGCTCCCCTCCACTGCCGAGGCACTGAAGCATTTGCATTAAGTGATACAGGAGATGCCATAGCAATTTCATGAGAATTACCTCTCGCAATGAATGTTAGATTAAACACACCTAAATAAAATCCCTTGAAAGTGGCCAGGAGATAAAATAGAGCAGAGCCGTACCTCGCTACAATTAAATGATGTACCTGCTTTTAGAGATTGTTTTTAATTGGCTTGGTGCATACTCTTTAGTTAGTTAATAACGAGTGTTGTACCTGTGGCTATGTGATCGCTCATGTGAGGTAGATTTACAGCACTAAGAAACTCCCTTTATCAAAGAAAACAATTTCATAAAGGGGCTGCCCCTCTCCCCGCTCCGCTGCTGATAATGTGTCTGGACGCTTTTCTGATGAGTGCTCCAGTCTGGCACTAATATTGAAGATGTTCTTTAGCTGATAAATGTAGGGTTATCGCGTCATTTTAGCAACCTAATTTGTTCCTTGCTCACAGACTACAGCGACTTTCATGTCTCAAACCCCTCCTCTCTATTAGGGCTTCTGCAGCACCGCAGAAATGAAGGTAGGAGGGAGATGAGCATTGGAGGAGAAGAGGACAAAGATGCAGGATACAAAAATGTGGAGGAAGGAGTGGCAAGTAGCTGGAAATACCGCCAAGACAGAACTTCCCCCTATTTTACTTCCGAGGAGGCTTGAATCTAAGTGGTCCTTGTAACTCCCAGCTTAGCTGATGGGAGTTACAATATACCCATCACTATGGACAGAAATGTCATCCTTGAAGGTTGTGCTAGGTGTTAATTTTTAACTTTGGGCCAACTTCCCTTTCATTTCTCACTTGTTAACGTTTTACCAAACCTACACCTACTCTGAAATCTAAGATAGGAATTTTCAAAGCCTTGTGCCTGAAGTTAGACACCTGTATTTGGAAATATCATGATGATCAACGGAGAGAAAGTGGACTTTTCTAAGCAAGGGACACATATATCAATGGAAAAAGAGGTACAGAACCTAGGAAGAGAGGAAGGGTCTGAGTAGGACACTCATCATTACTCACAGAAGTCCTGCCACAGGAGAAGGCCAAGGAGAAGCCAGATGCAGCCCTAGCCAGACATTGTGGAGAGCTCCTTTCAAGTCATTTTCTCCACCAAAGTCCTAAGAGGTCACAATGGTGAGAAGGGGTCGTTAAGGTTGGTGTGGTTACTAATTGTGATNCTCATGTTTAGATGGAACTTCTGATGTTCAAGTTTGTGCCCATTCCCTCTTCTCCTGTCACTGGGCACCACTGAGAAAAGCCTGGCCCCTTCCTCTTGACACCCATCCTTTAAATATCTATAGGTGTTGATCAGACCCCCCCTCAGTCTTCTCCAGACTGAAAAGAAGACCAAGTCCCTCCGCCTTTCCTCTTAAGAGAGATGCTCCTGGCCTGTAATCATCTTTGTGGTCCTCTGAATTTAGGAGCCAAAAGTAAGTTGAAAAGAAACCTGAGTAAAATGCCAGGGGCATATCCTAATGCTGCTCAGAAGATGACAATGTAGGCATGCTCCTACATCTAGTGTTTCTGTGCAAGTTCATGGGTCTGGGCATGCTTTTATATGCAAAACATGTCTGGAGCCCATATTCCTCGTGGCATCACGGACGAGCCATGTCCATGGAACCCATTCCACTCTTTAGAATGCGATGTGTCAACTAATCGTAGCTGGTGTTAGAGTCTGAATGTCTCGTTACTGTGAAACATTTTGCTGCTTTTAAAACAACTGGGAACAAAGAGAGCACTTCATGCTGTTCTTTGATGTGTGTCTTCATTGAAACAGCTCCCCTCCACTGCCGAGGCACTGAAGCATTTGCATTAAGTGATACAGGAGATGCCATAGCAATTTCATGAGAATTACCTCTCGCAATGAATGTTAGATTAAACACACCTAAATAAAATCCCTTGAAAGTGGCCAGGAGATAAAATAGAGCAGAGCCGTACCTCGCTACAATTAAATGATGTACCTGCTTTTAGAGATTGTTTTTAATTGGCTTGGTGCATACTCTTTAGTTAGTTAATAACGAGTGTTGTACCTGTGGCTATGTGATCGCTCATGTGAGGTAGATTTACAGCACTAAGAAACTCCCTTTATCAAAGAAAACAATTTCATAAAGGGGCTGCCCCTCTCCCCGCTCCGCTGCTGATAATGTGTCTGGACGCTTTTCTGATGAGTGCTCCAGTCTGGCACTAATATTGAAGATGTTCTTTAGCAGATAAATGTAGGGTTATCGCGTCATTTTAGCAACCTAATTTGTTCCTTGCTCACAGACTACAGCGACTTTCATGTCTCAAACCCCTCCTCTCTATTAGGGCTTCTGCAGCACCGCAGAAATGAAGGTAGGAGGGAGATGAGCATTGGAGGAGAAGAGGACAAAGATGCAGGATACAAAAATGTGGAGGAAGGAGTGGCAAGTAGCTGGAAATACCGCCAAGACAGAACTTCCCCCTATTTTACTTCCGAGGAGGCTTGAATCTAAGTGGTCCTTGTAACTCCCAGCTTAGCTGATGGGAGTTACAATATACCCATCACTATGGACAGAAATGTCATCCTTGAAGGTTGTGCTAGGTGTTAATTTTTAACTTTGGGCCAACTTCCCTTTCATTTCTCACTTGTTAACGTTTTACCAAACCTACACCTACTCTGAAATCTAAGATAGGAATTTTCAAAGCCTTGTGCCTGAAGTTAGACACCTGTATTTGGAAATATCATGATGATCAACGGAGAGAAAGTGGACTTTTCTAAGCAAGGGACACATATATCAATGGAAAAAGAGGTACAGAACCTAGGAAGAGAGGAAGGGTCTGAGTAGGACACTCATCATTACTCACAGAAGTCCTGCCACAGGAGAAGGCCAAGGAGAAGCCAGATGCAGCCCTAGCCAGACATTGTGGAGAGCTCCTTTCAAGTCATTTTCTCCACCAAAGTCCTAAGAGGTCACAATGGTGAGAAGGGGTCGTTAAGGTTGGTGTGGTTACTAATTGTGATGACTACTCCTTATAACCTTCTGGGCAGTAGTAGTGGTCCATCCTGCAGATTGGGCAAGGAGAGGATTCTTCTTTGTTTGGGGAAATCTTCTTAAAGGTTTTCTCAGTCCAGCTTGGACAGCTAGGTACATGAGCAATGCCTCCAATCCCCACTTGGCCTCAATGAGGACATGTTTCTTGTCTTCATTACTTCTTGGTTTAAAAAAACCAAAAGAATCCTTGGAGTTACACATTTAAAAAAAAAAATCAGATAATGATCTCAACCTCTAAAATGAGAATATAAATGAAAAAAAAAAATCCACCTAACAATTAGATAGCTAATGTTTGCATAATTTTAATTATCACACATTGCAATTATTTCTAATTCATTTCAGTATACAAATCACTATTTTATATATGGCATGTTGTTAATGTTTACTACTATAATTACTAATTTGCAATATAAGGCAGCAATTTTATAGTTATTCAGTTATGTATAATTATTATGTCAAATAGGAGATGGCAATTAAGACTGAAATGTATTAGAAATGATTGTACTAAAATCAGTCGAAGAATATTTGACACGTACTTGTCACACAGTGGAAGACAGACTGCATTTTCCCCACTCTTTTCCCCTTGCTGTGCTTGTAGACAATGCATTTATGCGAGATCCCAAAGGATTTAATCCTGCAGAAATCCTTATTTCACCGCCCCGTTGACCGAAGAGTTTGAGCCAGAACTAACGAGCAAAACCCAAGGAGTTTTCTGTAGCTAAATCTTGCCTGTGAGGCTTCAGGCTTTAGGTGCCTTGTTCTACATAAACATTTCAGAAGGTCCACGCTTCAGTGGCTGCTTAAAAAGGAGATGTTCAAGTCCTGCTGCTGCCCATAGCGCATGTCTTTTAAAAGAGATGTTCAGAGAGAGTTTCAAGCTGTGACACTGGCAATGCATTAGCAGGAAGGTGCCAAAGGAGCCGTGAGCCTGGTGGAGCTGGGCAGCTGGGGAAGTCTCCCCTGGGTGACAGCAGAAAGAGTCAGGGTGAGGAAGAGGTGGGTCACTGTGGTGGGTGCCTTACAGCATGACTCTTGCATTCCTCATGGCACAAAGTACCATGTGCTGCATCATCAGAACAATCCTGGTGGTAGTGTTGTGTGACTGGAGAGCTGCCTGGTGGAAAAGGACCTGGGGGTGCTGGTCAACAGGCTGAACATGAGCCAGCAGTGTGCCCAGGTGGCCAAGAAGGCCAATGGCATCCTGGTTTGCATAAAAAATAGTGTGACCAGCAGAAGCAGGGAGTTGATTGTCCCCCTGTGCTCAGCACTGGTGAGGCCACACCTTGAGTCTTGTGTCCAGTTCTGGGCACCTCAGCACAAGAGAGATATCGAGGTGCTGAAGCGAGTGCAGAGGAGGGACACGAAACTGGTGAGAGGCCTGGAGAGCAAATCTTATGAGGATTGATTGAGGGAGCTGGGACTGTTTAGTTTGAGGAAGAGGAGGCTGAGGGGAGACCTCATCCCTCTCTACAACTGCTTGAAAGGGCATTGTAGAGAGGTTGGTGCTGGTCTCTTCTCACGGGCAATTAGTGATGGAACAAGAGGGAATGGCTGCAAGCTGCAGCAGGGTAGGGTTAGGCTGGACATTAGGAAAAAGTTTTTCCCAGCAAGAGTGGTCAGCCAGTGGAATGGGCTGCCCAGGGAGGTGGTGGAGTCCCCATCCCTGACTGTGTTTCAGAGTAGATTGGATGTGGTGTTGAGGGATCTGGTGTAGGGGAGAACTTGTAGAGTAGGGCTGATGGTTGGACTTGATGATCCCAAGGGTCTCTTCCAACCTGAATGATTCTATGATTCTATGATTCTGATTGCAGTGAGAGGAGGGAAAGCTTGAGGTCTGGGTCACCTTCTGGAAAGGGAGTTGGGGCAGTATCTTCTGTCTCATGGGACAAACCTAATGCAGACTCCAGTCAGAAGTTGCCTTAACTTTTTTTTTTGCCGAAACTGGGCTGCCATGCTGGCAAGAGTTGGGAACCAGGAAGAAGTAGGCATCTGAGGGGTTGTGGCACTTGTGGGATGGGAGAGACTTGACTCTGTCTCTGGAGACATTCAAAACCCAGCTGGATGCCACCCTGTGCAACCTGCTCTGTGTGAACCTGCTATGGCAGGGGGGTTGGACTAGGTGATCTCCAGAGGTCCCTTCCAACCCCTATCATTCTGTAATTCTATGACCTAGTGTGGGTTTGGGAACTCCTCTCTCCGTGATAAGTCCATTGCAGTGCAGAAGTTGCAACAAAAGTCTTCTCAATATACAAAAAGCTATAGTCTTGAATCATAGAATGATTTCGGTTGGAAGGGACCTTAAAGAGCACCCAGTTCCAACCCCCCTGCCATGGGCAGGGACACCTCCCACAGGACCACGTTGCTCCAAGCCCCATCCAGGCTGGCCTTGAACCCCTCCAGGGATGGGGCAGCCACAGCTTCTCTGGGCAACCTGTTCCAGTGTCTCACCACCCTCACAGGGAAAAATTTCTTCCTAAGATCTAATCTAAATCTCCCCTCTTTGATTTAAAACCGTTCCCCCTCATCTTGTGGTTCTACTCCCTGATAGAGTCTCTCCTCATTTCTCCCATACCCCCCAGTTTAGGTACTGGAAGGGGCTCTAAGGTCTCTCTGGAGTCTTCTCCAGGCTGAACAACCCCAGCTCTCTCAGTCTGTCTTCACAGGAAGGGTGCTCCAGTTTTCTGAGCATCCAGGGAATAATTAAAAAGGGGAAAAAATTTGATTCAGAGAATCTAAATTAGCGCTGTCACTTAAACTTTATTTGTGCCAAAATAGTTCTCTGTGATGATTCCTCCCATGGGGTTTGTTTGGGTTTTTTGATTGTTTGTTTGTTGTTTTGTTTGGGTTTTTTTTTTTGTTGTTTTTTTTTCTGTGGATTTAAAATCTGGGCCGTTCTAAGCCCCGCTAAACAAAATTCATGGCTGTACATCTTAATAAAGCAAAGAAAGGCACTCGGCGTGTCAGACGAATTCACCCCCTTCCCCGGTGTAAGCGTGAGGCTGCTCTGCGGGCGCCTGGCAGGGGGAGATCCAAACAGGGCCCTGGGTGTGTTAACAGAACGTATTGACTTACACCAGTCCTTCCGCCTGCTTTAAAATTGATCCCCTTAGAAAAGTTAAATATCACCTCTGTTTGTAGATTGCTAGACAGCTATTAAGATAATGCTTTTATAAATACAGATGGTGCCCTTATCAAAATTACATGGCAGTAAATAGATGCCAGTAGAAATAATATGACACTTTGATTAGCTAATAAAAAGAAGCGCAAATAGAATGGGGATGCTAAGTTGCTCTGACAGTTTTCATACTGTCTTATTTATTGCTTATTTAGCTTTGATAAGTTTCTATTACAGCCTTTGCTTCTTAAGCAATTCCTCTGAACTTTTAATTTCTAAACAGTAATCTGTGTTTTATTGACTTGGGTGGCAAATCCTCATTGTCAATAAGCTCTTCATCACGCCAGTAAATGTTATCGTTCTTTTTAAAAGCAAATTGATAGGCCAGATTGCATGCTGCAGGTCCTGGAGATGACAGTGGCCAAGAGCACCGATGAATGCCTTACATGAAAATTATCGATGAGAGCAAATTATTGCTGGAAGTTTGGCAAGCACTGTTGGTTCGCTGATGTGGTGGCTTTTTATGCCATGGGAGATACAGCCAAAGGCTTGTGGAAAAGTACAGGGAAAGTTGTACAGGAGGACTGTCACGCTTTGGGAATGGACATAGACGGTTTCCAAGTACTTAGGGTGAGGGTCTTAGTTGGGTCAAAACTGGTGTAACTCCGTTGGCTTCAGAGCGATTGAGACACAGTCTGGTCTCTTTCAAATCTGCTGATAATAGATATGTGGGAAATACTGCCTTTATCAGAAAAATGTGCTCACCGGCGAAGGTGTTCTTGGGATCCTTAGTGGCAGTGACAGTCAAGAAGCAAAGAGAGCTGGTGAGAAGAGTACAGATAGTATGTGAGTCACTAATGTGGTTCCACCAGCATAATGCTGACCAATATTTCTGCCTTGCTGGTACCTAAGGAAATTTGACTTAGTAACTAGAAAGTTGAAAATGACTATAAATTGTCACAGGTTTTAAAATCTTCTTAGAAACCTTTGGCTGGCCCTGCTGTCACAGAGAGTACAAGGGTCATTTTTGGTCTTTTGATGCAGCCTGTTACTAATAGTAAGCCTATTGTGTAGCAGTGCTCACAGTAAATGTGGTGAGCCTAGATCTCCTCTTCTACAGAGATAGAAGGGTCTCCAGGGACACCTCCCACCAGTTGCTCCAAGCCCCATCCAGCCTGGCTTTGAACCCCTCCAGGGATGGGGCAGCCACAGCTTCTCTGGGCGACCTGTTCCCGTGTCTCACCACCCTCACAGCAATGAATTTCTTGCTAAGATCTCATCTAACTCTCCCCTCTTTCGTTCTGTCTTTACAGGCTCTGCCTACTGCCAGGGCTGGGGTTTTGGGGGTGAAAATTTATCTTCTCACATTTAGAAGGTTGGCGTGAGGATGTGTAACCTGTGTGAAGGCTGTGGGCTCCACAGGAAGTTCCATCCTCATTGGGAAATGGCACCAGAAAAGGCAAAGGCGTTTTTTCAATTTTTTCTCTTAGGCCCCTTGCCATCAGGGTTCCTTGGGAAGGGGTTTGGTTTGGGGATAGGAGAACATCTCACCCCTGATTAATCCTATACATTTAGCCTATAATCTTGCAAGTAGCTCATTGTCAGAGAGTAGGTGGGATCTACCTACTTTCCATATCTGGTTGCCAGATGGAAAAAAAATCCTTTTAGATGTCCAGGCCCTGGCAGCGTGGGCCTAATGGAATCATGTTGCTGTTCGTGCTTACACCTTTTGTTATAAGAATTTAAAAACCTATTTTCCAAATAAATAAATTTAAGAAATCCCAAACCATAACAAAACCCCCCTTTCGGATTTCACATCTTTATGGCTGTATTGTCAACTTGATGCATGAGGTTTTAGCTGTGCAAATCCCTTTTAATGCAAGTGGGAGTTGTGCAGCTAAAGATTTACGTGTTGACTCCAGAGTAATATTCCTTCATCTCTCTTTCTCTCTCTTTTTCTTTTCTTCTTTTTTTTCTTTTTCCACCCCTTCCTCTTTCCCCCTATCGATTCCCTCCCCACTGTTCCCCTTTTGCTCTTTAATGGAAGCCACTGGGTAACTCAGCGGCACCGGGATCCGTTCCTGCTCACTGAACAGCCCTGAGTCCGAGGGGGTGATATGTGAAGGTAGCGATAACGTGTGATAATTAAAGAGATAGTGAAAATCCTTTATCTCATCAGCAATCCCTACCCTTCCCCCCAAAAAAAAAGAAGTGTGAAATAGTCAATACCTCAGGACCCCATCCCAGTGAAAAACCTTTTTTAAAGCAAGGTGGGGTTTTGGTTTGTGGTTTTTTTTTTCCCCCAGGATGACTGTGTCAGCTTTTCTGGCTAAAATTTCCTTCACTGCTTATAAGTAATGCGGTTGACACAAACAGATGTACATAAATCTAACATTTCAAGGAAGATCATGCCATATCCTATCTATATGACAGGGCAGAATTTGAGCAGTCTTGTGCTAGCCTGTGGGCATAATGCAAATTCCCTGGGCTGGAGAGACTTGCTTTTGCTCCAATATTTCAATTGGTTGTCACATCATTTTAACAAAAAAAAAAAAAAAAGAAGGGCTCCCTCTACACTGCTGGGTTCTAGAGGTTTTCCTTCCTTTTATTAGGAGGGGATGGTTGACCTTAACGTAGAACCATTTGGGACCGTGAGCGATAAAAACCTCTTTGTCCCCCAATTTATAACAGAAAGTGCGTTCTCTCCCTTGTCTCCCGTCCAGAGGATTTGCATCGCTCCCCGATGTACAACTTGGGAACAGTTTATTGTCCCTGTGGCAGGAGATGCAGGTAGGGGGTGTTCTTTTATTCAATCCAAGGCAAAAGGCAGGACTTGTGGCCCTTCTGGGCAGGGTGATAACCCTCCACAGCCCCAGTCCCTGCCGAAGCGGCCCAGGTGGGCCCAGGAGAGCGCGGCCCAGGTGGAATTCACAGTAGCCTAAGGAAGGCATTTTGCCAAAATGCTTTGTCTACGGAATGGCAGAGATTAAAGCCCTTCTGGCTCTGATTGGATTACCATGGACCAGAAGCACTTTAATCTCTACCAGTGTGGCTTTGGGGGAAGCCAGTGATTGAGACGTGTGGCGGGACCATGCTGAAGGAGCGGATGACTGCGCTGAGCTCTTTAATCTTCTAGTCCCGTGGCCCTAGTGGAAAAAATATTTAACTGTTGCAGCAGAGAGAGAGGGGAAATAGGTGGGGAGTGGTTACTTTACCTTTTTACTGTGTGAATTAAATACAAATTGCACTCTCTCCCCTCCAGCAGGAGTATCCTCTGTGTGTGATAGCTCGGCTCGGAGCCGCCTGAGCCCCTGCTCAAAACACAATATTGGGTAAGCTGGTGGTTGAGATTACTGTAAGCACATAATAGCAAATACTGCAAATCAAAGGTCTCTATAACCTAGTACCATGTCTCAGACCGGCAGCAGATGCCAGTGGAAGGGTATTAAGACAGAGTATATTTAAAGTGACTTTTTTTCCCCCTCAAGGCTGACAATAGTTAGCATTTTCTGGACACTTCTTGAATAATTTATGTTTAAATGCTGAATTTTGTGCCTAAGACTGGCTGCAAACAGAGCTGTTCAAGAATGACTCCAGGAAGGGAAGCAGGGAAATGGGGCTTTGAGCAACCCTGGCTAATGGGAGGTGTTCCTGCCTATGGTAGGGCACTTGGTGGTCTTTAGGGTCAATAAATACTTCAAAGGGTGGGTGTCAGGAGGATGGGGCCAGTCTTTTTTCAGTGTCCCAGTGATAGGACAAGAGGTAACAGACACAAACGTGAACATAGGAAGTTCCATCTAAACATGAGGAGGAACTTTTCTCCTGTGAGGGTGGCAGAGCCCTGGAACTGGGTTGCCCAGAGAGGTGGTGGAGTCTCCATCTCTGGAGACACTCAAAACTCACCTCAACAAGTTCCTGTGCAACCTGCTCTGGGTGGACCTGGTCTGGCAGGGGGGTTGGACTGGATGAGGTCCTCCAGAGGTCCCTTTTGCCATGTGGAGGGACACCTCCCACCAGATCAGGCATGTTCAGCCTTTGTGAAAATCTGGATTACTTTAATTGGAAGTGTGTCTGATGCCATGTAGACATCTTTAATTTTTAAATGATCCTTCAGAGTAGGAGGGTAAAGCTGTGTAATCCTTATGTTTTATATGCTATTGTTGCCAGCCTTTGGTGGTGAGAAGCTAAATATTTGTGTCATTTTAGTTAGTTTATATATGCTGTTCTTCCTTTGCCGGCAAAGTGAAATGTTTGATGTGTCCCACCCCTGATGTCTGCATTTGGATGCAGGATGAAGTGAAATGAACCCTATAAGCCAAACACTGAGTTCCTTTCCGTGCTTTTATTAGCTTTTGCTTGGCAAATTCTAGTGGCTTTTGTATAGAGAACGTAGCATTGTAAAAGCAGTGGATTTTTATGGCAGGCACAGCATAACTTAATAAATACAGTACGCATGTGAGGAGAATGGATGCTCTTTCGCTAAGTACAGAAGCTACATATGGTGCTGATAGCAAATGCCATATGCTTGCAGAAGAGGCTGCATTTGTACAGTGCCTTTTCCTGAGACCCACTAATCTGTGAAAAATAACAATTCCGTCTAATGCTGCTGTTTGTGGCCTCTTGGTTTTCTCTTTTTATGCCTGTGAAATGCACGCAGTCGGAAGGGACCTGGACTCACAGGTCTGCGCTCCTCTTGAAGGCTGCTTAATCTTGACAGTGCCCACCTGGAAGATCTAAAATGCCCCTTACCTTTAAAGATGGTGCTGCAAAATTAGCCTGTCTTTTATATTACTGTTCCTGGCACTCCGAATCCCAAGTGCTGAGCTCCCCAGTGATGCAGCTTCCAAAGGGAAGTTCTCATCCATCACCAGTGCCACCTGTGGCCTGTTGGCAGCGATGCTGTCCTAGGAGACATACGCTTGAATCTGGGCTCTCAGTTTGGGAAGAGGCTTGGATCCAGGTGTCCCACCTTTGCTGTTGCCATAACCACCAGTGCATGGCGTAAGAGCTACTGACAGCATCTCCTCTGCTCGATGATCCCATACGGAGCTGCTGCTGCTTTCAGGGAAGAGCAGTAGGTGCTTACATCCAGGAGAGGGTTCTGGGCTGTGGATGGAGACAACCAGCTGATGCCTTGTCTCAGGGAGTTTTGGAAGGGGATAAGACTTTGAATATACTCATCTGTAAGCTGTCCTCTTTGGCTACGTGGCCTTGTGCTCAGTATGAGTCTTCTGAGGTTTCTCACGCTCCATTGCCCTCCTGAAGTTGACTTCTCTACACACTTGGGGCTTACGTGTCTGCCTCTGTGTTCCAGATTCCCTTCTGGGACCAACTTTCTAAAAAACCTGTGCCTTGCAATGCCTGACTCTGGGTGTCCAAGCCTTTTATGGGCTCCAACCTGCAGCTTAAACCTGCTTAGTTAGAGATCCGATTAGATAGCAGCCATACCTCCTCTGGTTGCTGCTTCCAGGAACATCCCTTGCTTTTTAATCTAAAGGCGTTTGGATTAACTGGATTCTCTCTCCGAATGTACCATGAGTAAATGTACCCTGCAGAGCTGCTGGCAGTTCTTGGCATTTTAAAGTTATTATTTTTATTTGTTCATCGAGGAGAAGCATTTGGGAAAGGGTTGTGTAAGTAATTTGGTTGGGCAGGCGTTGTAGCGACGGGCAAGAGCGAGTTAATTCAGGGTGTTGTCAGGGGCTTTCAGCTTTGAGCACCTTTGGGATTCAGACGACAGCCATGTAGAAACGAGCGGTATGTTAATGTGACAGCAGTCACAGACACTGCTATTGAAAACCCACTGTTGCTCTCCCCTCCAAAATTAACATCATAACCTTATGTCAGTGACTCACTATTATCCTAATACCTGTTTTTGGATTCTGTCCAGTCCCATTAGATATCCCCGTGTTGATTGCTCTGTTACTGGTGAATGTTAATTGCCTCCAATCTCAGCGGAGTTCAAAAGCTCGGGGAAAAAGTACTGACTGGTAAAGCTGCTAGTTTTATTAACAGGCGAGTAAATAATGAATCTGTTCGGAGATTTGTGTGAAGTGCCTGAGACGTGAGGTATAAAGAGCCTTTGCATGTCTGTCACATGTTGGTTAATGAGGTAGCAGAACAGAGCCATCCTGGCTCTCAACACTGGAATGGTATCAGAAGCTCCTGCCCACAGTGGACTTTCAAGAGGTAGTCGAGCTCCGTGTCCTTCCCGTTGGGATGCTCGTCTGCTTGACATTAAATGACGCCCCTTATTACCTTTTAAGATGCTCTTTAGAGTTAATGGGACTGTTTCACTGAAATGATGATGTCAAAAATAGGGCTATAGCAAGGCTTGTCACATGTCAGTTAATATTTTTTCCCTCCTCCTGGTAATGCATATTTATGATCTTTATTTTAACAGAGAAGCTGCTCCTTCGCTTTGCTTTAAAGGAGAACTGAGTTCTTTATTACTTGTCTGCTTTTTTTTTTGCTTGTTTTAATTACAGAGTTTTAAACAAAATCACCTGCCTGCTCCCCCTTTTTCATAGCAGAAACCTCTGGGTGGAAAATCCCCAGTATAATCCCATTGTGGGCTTGCTTCTTGTAGCCTATTTTCTGGTTTAGGTACTTCTTTAAGTAGTTTTTAGTTTGTAACAAACGTTGGTAGCACTCAAGTAGCTGAAATAAGTGATGTGAGGAATATACTGTAATCACATCCTGCAGAATAATTACATATTTTATATCACTGGTTTTCAGTTGGTAGATAATACTTAATCTCCTAGTAGAGATCTGTAATGACTCATTTTAGACACTGACCCTCTAACTTCATTTCAGGAATAAAATATTCCCTAATCCAGTAACGTCCGCCTTTACCATCGTGTCATGTAGATAAGGCAAAGCAACTCCAGGCCCCCGCTGCTGGATTGCTTAACAAAACTAAATGTCAGCAGGTGAATTGCTTGCTGAGTGCTGGGCTGAAGTCAAACGGGAGCTGAGCGTGTGCTAGGGCTGTCTCAAACCCGCAGTACGGCAGGGGAAGTTGCTATTTTTGCCATTTGACAGGAGCGTGAGGCCGAGGTAATGAAAAGCGTGTACCCCATCTGAACCCGAAGCGCCTTCATCCGATAGGCAGAGCGTGGCCAGGTTAACAGGGTTGGGGGGTTGGGTTGGTTTTTTAAGCAGTGTGAAAGTGATTTCAGCCAAAATTACCAAAAGCAGACTGACAGATGGCCCTTCCTCCCCCCCAAAAAAGGGAGAGGAAGAAGATAAGGAGGTTTATGAGTTTAGAATGAACTAAACTACTTTAATGAAGTAAAATTACTAAAATTAAAACAAACAGCAAAAAGGAAGAAAATAATGAAATAGATACAATAAATACAAAACTGTATGAAGCTCCCAGGATGAGGATCACATCACCAGCAGCATTGGGAAAAGTCCCAGGATGAACTCGGTGACCAACAGGAGCTGGATTTCAGCTCTGGAGTCAGGAACGTTCGGATTGGGATCAGAGGCAGACAAACAGACAGGGTCGTCCTGGGATGTCAGCCATTGAAGGAAGAGAGTTGACCCTTTGATCCCTCAGCTTTTATGCTGAGCATGATGCAGATGGGATGGGATACCCCAGTTGGTCAGATTTGGGTCACTTGCCCTGTCCCCTCCTCCCCACAGGTGTGACCCCTCTGGGCTTTTCCGCTTCCAACCCTCCAACAGGGCAAATAACGACATTCCCTGCCCTTGGTTGTTCCAGCAATAAGTATAAGCAAGGGCCTCTCTGCACCATCCCTTGGTGTGATGAGGTCTCATCACCCTGAGAGTGAAGAGTTTCTGACCAATCTGCTGTAAATGTCAGAGTTCAGTTAGTTAGAAGAGGCCCAGCTAAAAAAGTGAAACCATAAACCAGAAAATTGGTTCTGTTTTACCTCAAACCAGGACACCGATGTAATGGAAAGCATACCCAATCTTAACTGGAATTACATTGATCTGACTGGCAGATCATTAACAGGGCTGGGCTGTTGTTTGGTTTTTAATTTTTTTTAAGCAGTGTAACAGTGATTTTGATAACTGGGCTGGTGGGGAAAAAACATTGACAGAAGCCAAAGGATTTCATTGGGAGGCTTTGTCCAGAGAAACCAAACCTGAATCTAAGAAGGTGGGAGAGAGAAGCAGAACAAATAGTAGCATTTTTCTTTTGGGGGGAAATGAGTTTGATAGGCAAGTGGTGCTTATTATTATTAACATAGTTGTGAACATTTGAACCGTGTCCAGGTTTTCAGCAGATGCAGGGAAAAACACGGCTAGGAAAGGAGCACAGCGCCAGAGACTGCGTGTTTGGGAGGTCTCTAAAGTAAAGATGGTGGGTGATTAAAATAAGCTTCTTTAGCCCTGTTGAAGCACGTAAGTAGCTGCCAGGATTTCACAGCTTCTGAGCATTAAGAATGTCCCGTTCATTTCCACGCTGAAAACGCTGGTTGTGATCTTCAGTCGCTGGTCAGGGGGAAGATGTGCTTTTCTCCCCAAGCCCTGCTTCGCTGCATCCCTCCGCTTCTCCTCGCAGTTATGAAGCATTTCAGCAAAGGGAAGCGCCCTGTGTGTTACATTTTATAAAAAATCTTGTATTTCACTCTTCATTCTTAGAGTCCGTGGTAACACAGACTGCATGCCAAGGCCCAACCCCCCCTCACCAAAAAGGAGAATGAATAAAAGATTATTTACTGTTAATTTAGTTTCACCTAGTTAGTATTTTGCTTTGTCTATGTATAAATGCATTCATGTTTATTATTAAATCGTATTTCTGTAGTTTTCTTGTAGCCCTGAAGCACATGCTTGCCCCTGAAGCCAGAGGAGTTTTATCTCTTTAAGTGGTACAGAGTGGGGCTGCCAGTGATTCCGGTGGGTTTTGTGCCACAGTTTTGTGCCATGGTACCTCCCGTTTGCCCTCCTGGATTCAAACAGCCCCAACAGCTCTGTCTTTTCCTGCTGGAATGAATTTCCCATTTCTACCAGGGCTGTGCCGGGCCCGAGGAGAAAGCAGGTGTCTCTGTGCATGCAGGGGGGAAGGTAACAAGGTGTTACTCCCCCATCATCTCTGCTGGTAGGTGTTTGCTCAAGCCAGGTAGCAGAAAAAGCCTGCCCCTGGCTAAAAGAAAGGTTATTTTGTGCTGCTCGACTGCCATGAGGGCATGGAGATGTAACACCAGTTTGTTCAGCAGGGGCTGACCTGCTGGAGAGCAGCTCTGTGGGAAAGGACCTGGGAGTCCTGGTGGACAATAGGAAGACCGTGAGGCAGCAATGTGCCCTTGTGGCCAAGAAAGCCAATGGCATCCTGGGGTTCATCGAGAGTGTACCAGCAGGTGGAGGGAGGTCATTGTCACCCTCTACTCTGCCCTGGTGAGGCTCCATCTGGAGTCCTGTGTCCATTTCTGGGCTCCCCAGTTCAGAAAGGACAGGGAACTGCAGGAGAGGGTACAGCAGAGGAGCACAAAGATCTGATGGGGCTGGAACATCTCTCTTAGGAGGAAAGGCTGAAGGACTTTGGTCTTCTTTTTAGCCTGGAGAAGACTGAGGTGGGGATCTGATCAAGGCCTATAAATACTTAAAGGGTGGGTGTCAAGAGGAAGGGGCCAGGCTTTTTTCAGTGGTGCCCAGTGACAGGACAAGAGGGAACAGGCACAAACTTGAACATAAGAAGTTCCATCTAAACATGAAGAGGAACTTCTTTCCTTTGAGGTTGGCAGGGACCTGGCAGAGGCTGCCCAGAGAAGTGGTGGAGTTTCTGTCTCTGGAGACATTCCAAACCCACGTGAACATGTTCCTGTGAAACCTGCTGTGGGTGGAGCTGCTTTGGTGGGGGTGGTTGGACTAGATGATCTCCAGAGGTTCCTTCCAACCCCATGTCATTCTGTGATTCTGCCGAGCGCAGGCACTCTACAGCAATGTTAAACACTTGACTTCAGCTCTAAAAATGAAACAAAAAACCCCAGGTGCACTAGTTCCATGTGGTTCAAGTTCATCCTAGATGTAAACATCGTCCTGCATTTGCATAAATTATAAGAGTTTATGCTGAGGATTAATTTGGGCCACTGACTCTGCGAAGATGAAATTCTTTGTGTGCTTGTGGATTATGGTGTCAAGAGAGGGGATCACTGTTGCTGGAGAGTGTCTACGAGAAATAGGACAAAAATAGAATAATTTCCATAGCTTAGAAAAAAATCCCATAGAATCATAAAGAGTAATCAGGTATTGGAAAGAATGAATTTTGTGCTCCTAATTTGCAGAAATCCCAGCAGTTGCTACTGTGCCCAACCACTCGCTAATACAATAAAATATAATTACATAATTAAATACAATATAGGATTTCCATAATAGGGAACTTTATTTCCTTGTCACAATACACGAGTTGCTGCGGTTGAAGCCCAGAGTTCAGCCCTGGAAGCATGATGAGACATTAACATATCACGCAATTGGCAGGATTCTCCTACGGGGGCACTTCCCAATCTGGGTGAAGAATTGTTTGCTGTGGATGGTGGAAGCTTTAAGGAGGTTGCCCAAGATGCATCTTCTGGATGGAGAAGTATCTTCTGAACCATGTTTTGTTTTGTTAACTGTCTGCCATCGCTGTTTGTCCAGATTTGTGTGGCCTGCTGCTAAGCTCAGGGCTTGCTGGAAGCTTAAATTCAAGCAAATGAGTGACTTGCTGAGGTAGAAATTTCCTTAGACCCCGATTCCCTACTGCTGATGCCACTGGAAATGTGAATAATTAGAACTGGAGGAACAGGCACTTCAGATTAGCTACAATAGAGTCTCTGTTGGGGTGAGCACTGTCTGTTATGATACAGAAGCATTAATCCTAGTTTTATGGCCGTATTTCCATTTGGATGGGTGTTTGTGTGAAATTCTGCAGTGTACGAGACTGGTTCATCACCAGCAGCAGCAACGGGATCCGGTGCTAGCAACGATAGCAGGACAGGTCATCATGGAGGTGCAGCCCTTGAAGCTTCTCCAGCTTTTAATAGGGGAAGCATTTTGGGTGTTTAAGTATTTGAGGTCAGACAGAAGGAATGACCTGGCCTTTAGGATTTTTTTATTTTATTGTTTTTTTGGGTACAAGATACATACATAAGGGAAAAGATAGAGTCTAGGAATTAGGTTTTGGAGAAGAGAAATGAAGCCATGTGAGCTGTAATACAGTGTCCAAATAATCGTTGTGAAAATACAGCTCTTTTTGTGTCAACCAGATTCACATAAAGGCCAAGGTGAAGAGCTGAATCGTGATTAAAAAAATCACAGAATCACACAGGATGGTAACGAGGTTGGAAGGAACCTCTGGAGATCATCTAGTCCAACCCTCCTACCAAACCAGGTCCACCCAGAGCAGAGGTCACAAGAATGTGTCCAGGTGGGTTTGGAATGTCTCCAGAGAAGGAGACTCCACCACCTCTCTGGGCAGCCTCTTCCAGAGTTCTGCCAGAAGTTCCTCCTCATGTTTAGGTGGAACTTCTTATGTTCAAGAATTGTTTTGGCAGGGCAGCTGCTGGTACCAAGTAATGGTTCTGATTTTGCTCTCAGTTTCTTTTCTTGTCCCTTTATTCCACTCGAGTTTCTGCCCTTGCCCCCTTTCCACTCCGCTGGGCTTGTTTTCATTTATTGCAGTTCATCAGTGGCCTAGTCCTCATCTCATTAAAATCAATGGCGAAGCTATTACTGACCTCAGCGATGCAGGAAAAATCCCAGGTCTACAATTCCTTCCTTACCCTAATCAGTCAGCTCATCATCATTAATTTAATGTCTCTTAAAATCCATTAGAACGCGGCATACTTTTGCTTCACCTGCTAACACACACCAAGTGAGTAACTTCAAGCCTTCAAGCAGGAGCTCCTGTGGTGAATTTCACCTGAGCTGAGCAGTCGCCTGCCTTTGGCTTTCAGAAAAGCTAAAATAGGGGTTTGAAAACGCCATGAAGACTTTGGGGTTGGCACGTTGTGTCTGTCGGCTACGGAATCTCCTGACTTTTGAGTAATCTGCCTGGATGTGCGTGTAGAGCACTTCCACGGTCATAATCTTGAATAGTTCAAATTTAATTATGATGAGAGATCCTGTATTTAATTTACATGTAAAATTAAAAGAAAATATGCAGGAGCTAATCCTATTCTGAGACTGACTCCAAATATTTCTGAGCTAAAATGTTTGTAATGTAGAACTCTTATTAAAATTCCCCTTTATACACATTTTAGTAGTAATTTGGTTTAAAAATTGCAAGACTGTAGTTTTCATTTGACTGAGAGAAGAGTTATGGGAGTGTAGACAGACTAACCGCCGCTTTAACAATGCTAAAATCCATTATAAATCAGAAAAGGAGGGGAAAAAGTACACATGCCATAATAATAATTTATTTGACGGCGCTGTTGAATATACATAGAGCTCACAGATTATGTGTTTCTAGTACACTGAAAATAAGAAGGCTAAGCACAGGAACAGTATTTTTAATATGAGGATGCAATGCTAAAAGAGGAGAGAAGTTTTTTTGGAATGATAATCAGGCTGGTGGAGCAGCGGGTTGTGCCGGCTTCTGGTTCCACAGCCTCCTGCGCCAGACACGAGGGAAAAAATAAGTACAAAAACCCCACAAAAAAAGCCAAAGTGGCAGTATGGTTGTCCTCTCTGTGTATTTTGTGGGTTTCTTTTTGTCTTTTCATATTTTTGTTAGGGAGATTCCCCCAATCCCTGGAAGTATGCATTGAGCTATAGCTGTCCAAAGTCCAGCTGCAAAGCTCTGCTGTGGGTTAGGAGAGGCGCGGTGGCTTGGCTGTGTCGTGGCGGGGCTGAGGAGCGAGTGACAGTACCATTGCTGCTTGTCAGATCTGAAGAGTGAAAATCCAGCTGTTCTCCTGTCCCCTCTGTTCCCCAAAGGTCACTCAAATCCCAGTGGTCACTCCTGGGATTTATTTGGGGAAGGAGACTTTGCATCAGCGCATAGGAATACAGGTGTGGGGCTCCATCAGTACATATAGGTAAGGCTATGTGGATTTCAGATGTATGAAAATGTGAGTTTGGCCTTTTTGGTGTCCCCATAAAGAGGATTGGCAAGTTTTGTTTGAGCTTTCCTGTTGGCTGTCAATAATAGTGTATGTCCACCAATGACACGCTTCTTCTTGTAGTCCTTTTTTCAGGCAAAATTCTCATTCCGAAATAAAACCTCATTCTCTCGTTAATCTTAGCAGTTTTGGATGAGGGTATGACGAGGTTTCCTCTGAATGGAGATGCTCAGGGTGAGGCACAAAGTCTGGCCACGGCATGGGTTTAGCTGACTTCTTTATCTGTATTTACAAATTCCCTTTAATAGGAGCAATAATAAGTAGGAGCCCAAAGATAATTGTGCTCATAGTTCAGTTGAAATCGGTTGTCCTGAAGGAGCGTGCGCTGTAATTCTGGCCTGTGCTCTAACTGCTCAGAAACGCACTGCTGTGTGTTATTGCCTAATTGGTGAACTGTAATTGCCTATACTGAGAACTGATCTTAAAAGCTAATCTATGCTGGAGTCAGGAAGATTAATTGGGGCAATCACTATCCCATAGATTTCTACTAAAGTGACACCCCCCTTAAAAGGGTTTGCTGGGAGCGCAGTGCCGTCCGCGATGAAAGATGGGCAATACGTGGACACGGAGAGGGCTCGCTCTTCTCCAAAAGCTCCTCTGTGAGTCGTCCCACTGTCACCAAGTGCTCTGGGCACAAGATTTTGGAGGGAACGTGGCTGAGGAAAGGCCCAGAAGATTTGAATTACAGTGCTTTAGGGCAAGATCTGTGATTGCGTTGACAGGGTGCTCTGGCTTGTGTCCCTCTCGGATTTGTGTTCTGGCTGGTTTATAGTGTGTGGGACTGACACCCAGCCATGGGTCCACCTGGAGCATCTTGGTGGCAAACTGGTAAGAACCCTGGGGCCAGCCAGCCAGGCAACATCTGGTGTGGTTTCAGTGGAGAACTTCCCCGTAACTGCCTTTTTCTGTGTTTGGTCAAGTACTTCTTGATTATTGGAAGTTGGGTGACTGTGTCTAAGAGTAGATTAGATGTGGTGTTGAGGGATCTGGTGTAGGGGAGAACTTGTAGAGTAGGGCTGATGGTTGGACTTGATGATCCCAAGGGTCTCTTCCCACTTGAATGATTCTATGAGTAGTGGCAGTGGTGTGGGCAGCAGCACACCCTACCCTCATGTTGGGCCATGACTGGCTACTGTTAGCACCACTGGAATAAGGAGGTCATGGATACAACTGGGGTGTAAAACAGAGTTTCTGGAGGTGCACTAGGAGTTTGACATAGGTGGGAGGCTGCCTTTACATAATTTGAAATCCAGCCCTACTACGTGTTTCCACTATGGCAGCTGTGCCACGGGCATGGAAAGCTAAAACATGTTGAATCATGTGGCATCGGGAGGAGATGGACTCAGTGTGAATGTCACAGTGAAATGTCACATTCCAGAAGGTCCTGAAATTAATAGTCTCCGTGTCACACCACACTGCAGCCTCTGCTCACACGATGCAAACCCCGTTTATGTGATCTATCCTGAAGTAAAGCAGGCTGTTTGCTTTATTTATGAGGATCGTGCCGCTGCCGCAGCGTAGAGTGGAGCATCATTTGATGACTTCAAAAACCTTTACCTGAGATAGCGAGCCATGGGGAGGCTTGGAGCAGCCTCTTGTGCTGGCTTGGGGGCTACTTGACAGGTAATGTGAAGCAGATGTTGAACTTTATATGGCTTCCATTTCTAACTTTTACTGGTTTTCAGTCTTTAGGAGAGCTTTGGCCTTGCTCCAGAGGCAAGAGGATGTAACTGGATATGAGGAAGTGTGGGGCCTGGTTGTAGAAAGCCCAGAGACGTGGGGATGGCTGGTAGGGACACAGCTTGGCATTAGGGGAGCAGGTGAGCTTCCCTGTGCTGCATATTGGTGCTCAAAGCCCATCATCAGACCTGTTGTCAGGCAGATATTTTGCCTGCTTGTTACAGGAATTCATAGAATCATGGAATGGTTCAGGTTACAAGAGACCTCAAAGATTATCAGATTTCACTCTCCTGCCCTGGGCAGGGACACCTCCCACCAGACAAGTTGCTCAAAGCCCCATCCAGCCTGGTCTTAAACACCTCCGGGAATGAGGATCCACAGCTTCTCTGGGCAACCTGTTCCAGCGTCTCACCATCCTCACAGGAAAGAATTTCTTCCTAATATCTCATCTTAATTTCCCCTCTTTCAGTTTAAAACCGTTACCCCTTGTCCTATCGCTCCACTCCCCGATCAAGAGCACCTTCCCCCCCCCGCCTCCCACCCCCATCTCTCCTGTAGCCCCTTTAAGGGACTGGAAAGGCCTCTAAGGTCTCCCTGGAGCCTTCTCTTCTCCAGGCAGAACAACCCCAGCTCTCTCAGCCTGTCTTCACAGGAGACTTGCTCCAGCCCTCTGGTGGTCTTTGTGGCCTCTTCTGGATGAAGCAAAGGCTATGGCAAAATCCATGTTTATTAAAATGCTATGGGTTTCCGGCACTATCTTCTCTTTGTATAGGGTCTGGTTCTTGATGTCCTTGAAGTGCATGGGGGAGTTGTGGCAGAAGAAAGTTTACGTATAGATCCATGTTGGCAATGCCTGAAAGGACCGTCTGGTGGATCCATAACATCAGACTTCCAGAGCGGGTTCATCATTGCACAAGAGCCTCTCTCTTAGGGAAAAGGTCTGGTACTGAAGCTGCTCACGACAGGCAGCATGCCACAGCCTGTCAGAATTGCTCCACTAGCTAATTACCCACAAAATCAAGTCTGATTTTGTGTGGTTTTAACCTCCTGCCATTAGAGCTTCCTTTTGTTTTCCTTGCAAAGGCAGTCTTTGTGTCCCAGCTACAAATCACCACTGGACAAAGCCACGGTGTGGGTGTCAGGAGGAAGGACAGTGGTGCGGGTGTCCAGGGTTTAGGTGAAAACGAGCCTGGCCTGAACCCAGGAGACAAAAAACTTCTGATTTTGTGTTGCCTCTGTGCAAACTTTGAATTTTGCCTGACATTATCTCTGCACAGATTTCTGGCTTAGGTCTGTCTTTAGCTGTTGAAAGAGACATCTTGGAATACAGCCCTGTTGGCAGGTGTGCAAATACCTCTGACTTTAACTTAAACTCTTGGTTAAGTGTACATTTTATTATAGGGTCAGAAACAATATTTCTCTATTACCATTTATTCATTCTGATGAAGGGAAAGTGAATTTCATTTCAGTGGAAAAAAAGAAGACAGTTAGTTTTCCAGGTTTACATTAGACCTAAATCAAAAATCCAATACTGTTCTTGGTGCAAAGAGTAAAAAATTGTATGGGAGCAGCCTGTGTTTTGAGCCCTGCTCTTCTGCTTCACAGGAGCAGCTGGGACAGCAGACCACAACTCCGTGGCTCAAGGCTCTGGCTGCTCAGTTGTCACACAGCTTGTTCCAAGGCAGGCACATGTTGGCCAAGAACTGTGCCTGGGGCTCTCCAAAAGCAAATGTTGAGGTTTGCCCATCCCAATGGGTCTGGGTGAGTTCCTGACCCCACGCAGAGATACTGATGGTACAACTGGGTCCATCCTCAGGGGTCCCACCAGCCCAGAGGGGATGAGAGCAAACCACCAACTTCTGCAAATAAGCCAGTAAGTGAGAAAAAAGAAAGAGGAATGGTGTAGTCCTTGCAGCCCGTTATAGTCTAAGACACAAAGAGATAATGGAGATTCTCCTGCACCATGGTTCCATGACTTACTAAGCAGCCATCACTGCTCCAAGTGTTGGTGCACATCATTCAGCTTTACAAAGGACCAGTTAACAACCTCCCTGCCAGGCTTCAGTCTGATGGAGAAATGTTTCTGCCCAGAGTAGAAAGGAAAATGGAACAAGTAAGTAACGGTGGAAAGGCTGAGCTGTAGGTTACAAACCACATCAGTGAGGAAATTTCATGGTCAAGGGTCTACGCTCAAAAAGCCTTCCCTGGCTCCAATTCAGTTTGCTCTTCCAAGAGGAAACAAGGGCACCCCGACTGCTCTCAATTGCTATGTGAGCGAATATCGGGTGAAAGGCAATCTTGAGAGTGGCTCGCCGCTAGGTTATTAAGGATATTGTGTCTAACGCGACCTTGGACTTGCAAGACCTTGAAATGCACCGGTGCCTTGCTTGCTGGCTGCCAACACGGGGTGGGGAGGTCTGCATTACCCGGGTTTCCATTTTTCACTTGGATTCTTGTTACGAAGGCGCCGGAAGGAGAGAGCTCTGCGTGTGCGTGTAGCTCATTTGCTGGGCCCGGTGAGCTTAATCACTTCCATGGGCTTCCACAAACTCATAAGGTTGCGGTACAAGTTGGGTAATCAACCATGACAAGATGATCACTTGTCTTGAGGTGTATTTAGATTGACTTTTTAGGCGACTCGGATGTTAAGTATTGAGTTTTTCCCGAGTTGTATTGTCAGGAGAAAAATTTATCTTCAACAGCTGGTCGGAATGAAACTGTATCATCCATTAAAATTAAAATGCTCGTTTCTGAATAAAAGTGACTTTTAAGCTTGCTCCTGGCAGCGTAGTAAGAGATGAGTTTATTTCTCTCATGCACGGCACTTTTCTTTTAGGAGACCACCTAATGTAATGTACATTTAACCCTTCGTAGACCCCTCCGGGTGTCCCACAATTCCGATATTAGGACTGGCATAAAATGTTTTGATCACAGAATCACAGAATATCAGGGATTGGAAGGGACCTTGAAGGATCATCTAGTCCAATCCCCCTGCCGGAGCAGAAACACCTAGATCCAGAAGCACAAAATACATATTTCTCGCTCCTGATTACCTGTGCTGGCAGATTATTGAGAATTGCTGCTACTGGCTTTCTATAAAAGCAAGAGAGCTTGCTGGTGCCCTAAAACTGATGGACCACTATGAGTTTGGAGTCTTCAACTGATGAGTATAAAATTGTGGGTTTTACCAGGTTTTGATGATACTAGCAAATATGTATTAATAGGGTATAAAATTAATCAGTTGGCGTTCAGTAAAAAAGCATCATGTTTACCTCAGCCTTACAGCTATTTTGCTCTCCTACAGGGGCTATTTTAATTAGCAGCAGGAATTTTTGATAGTTTAATTTATTTTATGATTGTGTAAAAATGCACTTTTGGAAGGGTTCATTTATGAACTGCCCAGGTACTTAGCAATAGCAGTTCAGCAGCATCTGTAAAAGCAGGGTGTCTCATAAACCACAACTTCTTGCTCTTCTTTTGGGACTATTTTGTTTGCGGAAGAGGAGGCTGAGGGGAGACCTCATCACTCTCTACAACTGCTTGAAAGGGCATTGTAGAGAGGTTGGTGCTGGTCTCTTCTCACAGGGAATTAGCAATAGAAAAGAGGGAATGGCTTCAAGCTGCAGCAGGGTAGGTTTAAGCTGAACGTTAGGAAAGAATTCTTCCCAGCAAGAGAGGTCAGTCAGTGGAATGGGCTGCTCAGGGAGGGGGTGGAGTCACCATCCCTGAATGTGTTGGAGAGTCGATTAGATGTGGTGTTGGGGGAACTGTTGTGGGGGAGAACTTTGTAGAGTAGGGCTGATGGTTGGACTCGATGATCCCAAGGGTCTCTTCAGACCAAAGAATTCTATGATTCTTTTTTCTTTTCTTTGGCCTTGCCAACAGGGCGGTTACTGGGGCATCTTATTTCCTTGGTGCTGTTCACTGGTGACAGCAGAGTGAAGGAAAGTGAATGCAGAAATAAACATTTACTCAATTAGGTTCTCGAGGGATTGTTCTATGTAAAATGCTAATAATCATGATGGGTTTTGTCATTGTTGGGTTGATGCTTGGACTAGATGATCTGAAATGTCCCTTGCAACCTAGGCAATCTGATGATTGTGTGATTCTGTGCTGTATGTTTCAATGGTGACTTCCATTCCAGCAGACCACATTAGTGGTCTTCACAGACTTTAGGATCCGTTCATCTGCTCATTGGATTTGTTCCTCTGCTGGTTGAAACCACGGCAGAGTTTTTGGAGGCTTCAGTATTTGTAGCATTGAGTGATAAATGCCACATGGCTGCAGTTCTGGAGCTTTTTATGATATTACTGCCCTGTGGAGCTGATGATGTGTGATGTCCTACAGAGTCCAACCTCGGTAAGCTCTGTCCTTACACACTCCATAACTCACATACTTCCAGGGAGATTCTTCCATAGGAAACGTGAGCGAGGGTTTGAGTATTTAGACTGATGCAGACATTCTATTGTCTATAATTGAACCAAGTCCCTTCCTGCGCTTGAGATACTCCAAGTGCCATGGTATTAGTAGCTGAGTGTAAACTTTGTAATTAAGCCAGGAAATTGATGAAGAATTTCCCCAGGATCAAGTCATACCGTGCATAAATAAATTCAACTTGTAAAGTTTGTTTAGTTTTGTTTGTACAGGGAGTGGAAAGACCATCGTGTGTGGACGGTGCTATCTCTAAAGTGTTTGCAGGGCGTCAGGAATGCAAGAAGCAGATGGATTGGGTACTCAAGCTCATGAGAGATGTCTAGATAAATTTGGTGAAAAACTTCAGGAAATGGAGCCACCTATGAAGTTCAGGGCTCCATCTAGTGAATGCCAGCATTCCCGGTGCAGAAAGACACATCCAGCAAGGAGAGTTTGATAGACATCTGGAAGGCCAGATTTGGGTTTGGGAATGTTCTCTTTTGCAAGTTGGTACAACTGTTAAGCAACTGGACTAATCAGGTGTTCCATCACCATGATTTCCTGACTGAACATTCCATAGAAAAACTGGCCCTTTCAAGAGGACAGATCAAAAAGTTACAAAGAAACTACCTTTGAATTTCCAAGTTTTCAAAATCACGTTTAAAAATGTGTCTTGCAAAGACATAATCCCCAAAGGAATGTGATGTCAGTATATAAATAACCTTTTCTGGACGGGGTCTCGTAGTCAGTATGTTGTAATGGATGAATTATGTCACTTATCCTCAGTTTCTACCTACCTTGCTCTTCCTACAACTTAGGGCTATGGTTTATTAATAAATGAGATATTTGGATATTTATTTTAACATTGAAGTCTCTTTTAAAAAACAGGCTATTTTTCTCATAAAAACAACATGGCACGGACAATACCGTGGTTCCCGCTGTTAGAAAAGAGTAATTACTTACAGCCACTCTTATAATATGCTTCCTTGCTAAATGCATAAATCTAATAATGCAACAATACAATGCTACAATGAGCTTCATGAATTGGGAAAAGATAGAATTTAAATGCTTTTGGCACCTGACATACATTTCTCACAGAAGGTCTATAATTTCCTGTATTACAGCTAGCTGCAGCCTTTAATGAATGCAGCTGGAGGGAAGACTAAAGGATGTTCTGAGATTCATCCATTTAGTACTCAGTCTGCTAGGTACCATTTTGCTTGTTACTTCTGGTTTTAAAGCCATCAACCTTATTTGGGCAGTTTATCCCTCTTGGCGCGGAGAAAATGGAAGCGAAGGGTAGCAAATTGCGTTTGGAAATGAAGACTCAGTAGCACAAGGTTAAAGTCAGTGTCCCAGCCCCTTGGTGGAAGCGTGTTTCAAATGCCTCTGCATCGTTAATGTGCATTTTTCAGTAGGTGTTTGTGAAAGTCAAAGGTGTGCTCGCCTGCCTCGCTCTGCGTTTACGGAAGAGCTGTAGATTATACTGCAGCTCGCTGAGGTTTCTTCAGCCCTGAGCATCAACCATGAAGGTTTGATGGAGTCTTCTCCAGCAAACCCAGCAGTGGTATGGCTTACCAGTCGGCGTCGCCAAAAGGAGATGTTCTGCGCTGGTGTGGGACTTTCTTATTCCAGGTGTAGGTTTGATTCCAGAATCACAGAATTATACGGGGTTGGAAGGCACCTCTGGAGGGGTCCAACCCCGCTGCCAAAACAGGTCCACCCACAGCAGGTTGCAGAGGAACTTGTCCGGGCAGGTTTGGAATGTCTCCAGAGATGAAGACTCCACCAGCTCTCTGGACAGCCTGACCCAGACAGCCATCCTCCAAGTTCCTCCTCATGTTTAGATGGAACTTCCTATGTACAAACTTGTGCCTGTTCCCTCTTGTCCTGTCACAGGGCACCACTGAAAAAAGACTGACCCCTTCCTCCTGCCACACCTTTACGTATTTATAGGTGTTGACCAGATCCCCCCTCAGTCTTCTCTTCTCCAGACTAAGAAGACCGAAGTCCCTCAGCCTTTCCTCATAAAAGAAATTATTCAGGCTCCTCATCATCTTTGTGGTCCTCTGCTTTACCCTCACCAGCAGGTCCCTGTCCTTCTTGAACTGAGGACCCCAGAACTGGACACAGGACTCCAGCTGTAGTCCCACCAGGGCAGAGTAGAGGCGGAGGATGACCTCCCTCAATGTGCTGGCCACATTCTTTCTGATGCCCCCCAGGGTGCCATTGGCCTTCTTGGCCACAAGGACACATTACTGGCTCATGGTCATCCTGTTGTCCACCAGGACACCCAGGTCTTTTTCCTCAGAGCTGTTTTCCAGCAGGTCAGCCCCCAACCTGTCCTGGTGCAGGGGGTTATTCCTCCCCAGGTGCAGCACCTGGTTTACAGAGCAGCGTCGATGGTAAAATAAGGAGTGCTATATCCTCACCAACATTGCTGAAACACTGGAAAAATCCAGTATTTTAAGGCTAAACCTGATGCTAGAGCTGGTCGTACAATGGAAATCCATCAGACACAGAGTATGCAGTTCTATGGGGCTAAGATACTTGGAGAACAAATCCAGCCGTTTTGGAAATGAGTTGTGCTGGATTGGGTATTTTTTAAGGCTCTATTTGTGATAAGGGGAAACTGTCTAGTTCTCTGCTGGATAATGCTGTGATCTAGCACAGAGAGCAAGATTGCTGCATCCCAGAGGATGTCCAGGGTGTGGGCTGCTCCCCTCTGCTGTCCAAAACGGTGTTGTTGCTTATTCCATGTTTGCTGTTGCCAAAGGGAAGCCAGTGGAGAGGAGCTGGCAAGTTAGAGGAGCTGAGGCTCAGCAAGGCGGAAGCGTTTAGCGCCGATATATCGAAGCCATGGTCATCATCTCTGAGAAAACGTCTGTATTTCACATATTTCATAGCCTGCTCCAATTCAAATCATCCCTAAGCCATTCTGAACCCATGTTCCTGACGTGTTGAGAGCCCGAGTCCCGTGGAAAAGCTTTTTAGGAAAGTGGTAGTAGCTTTAGGAGTAAAACCTCCTCCTTTCCCGTGACATTGGCTGTCCTTCAGGTGTGGGGGTCATGTCAGTCCTCCCTCCCCATCCAGAGAAATGACGTAGATGTTTCAAGAGCTGAGTACCCTTTTGTGTTGACCAATTCCATGCGAGCTATCAAATGATTCTGCCTCGCCTCTGCCCTCAGTCTGATTTAATTAGATACAAGTCTACACGCCAGTCAGTCCAACTAGTCTCTCAGCGCAAGTTGTGGCTTCTCTTTTTGGCTTACTCTCTACTTCTTCTGTGATTGAAGCTGTGGAATCTTGTAATTCATTTTGTTCCCCCATTATTGATTTGGTGGCAACAGTCCAAATGTTGAAAAAATATTTTCCAGGTTGTTGTTGCCCTTGATTTCCAAAGACATTGCATACAATGAAGCGTGTGGATCAGGAATTGACGTATCCATAGTGTCACCAGGGTTTGAGGCTGCATTTTCAATTGTAAAGGCAGTTTATTGTTAATTAGAGAGACTTCCAAGGGCATCATGATCTCCTGATAGTCTGTGAAGAGTACCTTGGGTAGACGCGACTCCGGGAGGGGTTGCCAAGTCCATTGCTTGCGTAAATCCTGAATTGATTCCCTGCTGAAAAAGAGCTTTGAGTATCCAAGTTACAGTTAGGAAAGAAGATCAAATTTTAAATTCTGCTCCTTTATAAGTGGATTTTGCTGTTTGATTCTTGTTAAAAAAAAAATAAAATAATCCAACCCCAAGTACTTCACTGAGTCTTAACAGACCCATACCCCAGTCCTTTGTGACACTGTCTGTGCAATGACAGTAGCTGTGTTTCAGTGGCAACTCACAATTTGAGCTTATTTCCGTAGCTAATTTGACTGTTAGAGTCGTGTTTGCCTTCTTCTGAGATAGTTTTGGATGTCATGCAGTAGGGCTAACTAGTGAAAGGTTATGGAATTGGATCCCATTGTGTATTTTCTCCTGCTTATTAACGTGTTGAGAGGTTGTGGCTGGAAAACCCAGTGACTTACCTTTACAGCCAAATGCTTCATCTCTCACTCTACTGTTAGATGTCTGCAGGTGTGACTTTTTGAGGACCCTCTGTTGGGTTACGGGAGAAGTTATTGGCTTATGGCGTGGAGAAGAGTCCATCTTCTTCAGGGTCCGGACTGTATTTCCACACTGCACGCTTCAGTGACCGGTTTGATTAAGTCTAAAATTACACAATTCTCCATTCTAGACCTCCTGATCTTTCTTTAATTTGTAGCACCTCCTTCCTTTATTAAAAAAAAACCCACAGTGTTTGCATTTGCCTGTCTATGCTTGTATGTAAAAGCTGATCTTGATGAAGACGAAGCCTTTTCCTTGTGTCTCTGCCAGTGCTGCTTTGTTCTAATGGAATGACGAGCTGTAAATAGAATTGACTTAGAGGCTGAACCAGTTGTTGGTATTTTGTTAATAACGATACGAGCTGCCCCCCATCAGGTAGTGTGAATATAAATTCCGAGTTGTTATGAATGCCAAATAACTTTGTGAAGATTACCATCTCGATTCATCCAATCTGTTGTGTGGCACATCACTCATTTTGACCCGCTGGATGATGAGATGTATGTTTATTAACTAACCTTGCTCTCTGTTGCACAGGCATGAATGTCTTTATAAAATCAAGATGCTCTCTGGACACTTTGTCCTAAATTGTGCCTGCAGATGCTTGTCCTGGTTATGTTTTAAACTAGTGAATGCTCTCCATAGTTTTCCTGTGGTTTATTTTGGATGGATCTCTTAGAGTGGGAATAGCTTAGTGGAGAATTGCACAGCTAGTGCTAGGGTGTGCTAACTTTGTGTGGAACATACTCCTCTGCCTCTTCTGCCCTTCCATTGCCTTTTCATTATGTGCTGGACTCAGTTTTAAATCCTGATCCTGGCATTCATTGGATATGAACATATATATTCATATATATATTCAGGTATGGAACAGCTCTTTTCTGTCTGAATTATCAAACTATTAAACTCTGAAACTCCCTCATTCCTATGTCAGGCCAGATTCTGGTCCGTCACGAGCATCTAGGTTAGATCCATTTGAATTCCACTCCTGATTGCATCCTCGTAGTTCTGAAATGCTCTCTCTAGTGGGCTGTTTGATTAAAAATAATAATAAAAAAATTGGGATTATGGGTCCCTTTCTTTTAGGGGAGTTAAGGGTTATTTGGTTTGTTTTCTTTTGCCTGGAGAGATTTGAAAGGGAAAACTTACAGATAGGAGCAGGGTCTGAGACATTTTTGCTTTAAAGACACTTTGTTCATCAGAGCAGGCCTTTCTCTCTGAAGCAGTGAAATAAGATGTCATGCTGTCTTTCCACTACTTGAGGCTGACACACTTGGCCCCCCCCAGTCCTAAACATGGTCCTGGCAAGCTTGGGCAGGGGTGGTGGCTGCTGCTTGGGTGGGGACACTTCACTTCATAACTCTTCATGGCAAGAGGCAGGTAGGATGAGGCTCTGCAGAGGTGAGGATCTACTCTGGGAAGAGCGTGGTGCTGAAAGGCATGAGCTACCACTAGACCCCGTTCAGGGCAACAGCATTGCAAGGACATGGTAGGGACTAGGAGAGCCCTAGTAAGTCATCAGATGATTCTTCAGGCTTTTCATCATAGCTTGGTGAAATGGTGGCTCCTTATGGTTCTGTGAAAAACCTGTGCTTTCAGGAAGAGAAAATGAGCAGGCTGATGGACAGCACGAGGAAGAAAGTCTGATCACTTATAGTCATACTTCCTCATTAATTCCTTTCTTTGGTGGTTTAAATGGGAACTGTCAGGCCTTAGTGGGTAACTTAGTTATTAAGTACACAGGGAACTGATGAGTAACCTTCTCCACATCTCCTCAGTTTCTCTTCCAGTTATCATGCATTGGTGGCTCACAAGACCTCATGTTACAACTTAAAAAGGCTAATATGTTGTTTCCCTCCTGTCTGGAAATGAAAAGGTGAAGGATTTGTTAGGTCCCCATCCCTGCTGGGAGCATTAAGGAATAACCTGAGCTTTGTTTGATACCCTTCCCACTGAAAAAGCTGGGCTCGAGACCATGCACGGACTGACTTTGGTTGGTCTGGTTGGCTGGGAAAGCACATCTTCTGTTAAAATTAAACCACTATCAGACTTAGACCACCAAGTGGCAGTGAGAGGAGGTTCTATTTGTTTAAAAGAGATTAGATGCACTATTTTTACCCGGATTGGCTCGTGTTAACATGAAGTTACGACACGTGACTGTCATTTTGCATCTGTCTTAAGAAGTAACTCTCCTTTCTCTTAATTAATGAAAGTGGATTTGCTGAACGGCCTGCTTATTGATTACTGCAGTTACTGAATTTTTATGTGCTATATCTGCATGTTCTTATGTGGGTTATCAAATACTCAAAGACTATTTGATCAATTTTGTTTGTTTATTTATTTCCTCCAAAAAGGCAAAGTATTTCTTGTCTCTCATTAGACTGACTGGCACCGTTTCAAGAGAAGTCACCGTGGGCTGGAGGGGAACGCTCCCTCTGTAATTTTAATGGGGTCGTGGAAGTGTGGGAGTACTAGGTTACAGGCCAGGAATGGGAATGGTCTCTGCTTGGTTGGTTGTGGGCTCTACTAAGGTGATTCTGGCATTCGGAGGAACACCAGGTGGTGTAAATCCAGCTGGTCAATAAACTTGTGAATGCTCAGGGTCACCGTAAGGTTTTTTTATCTTCAGTTTTTCAGGGCAGTTGAAAGGTGGCAGAGACCCAGTGGGAACTGGAGCAGTTCTGGAAAGGTGCAGTCAGTCTTCTTCCATAGCGCACGGGTTTGAGGTGAATTTTAGTAGAAAAGAAAGAAGCAGAATGGTCAAGATGGCCAGAGCTGAGCTAATGGTGGGGCTGACACCTTGTGAGTTGACACCTCACAAATGTAGAAAAATCTCTTTTGCTGTATGTCTGGTACTGGCTGAAACCTCTGGCCCATGGCTCCGTGGAAGGATTGTCTTTGCTGTCCCCTCTTGTGCAGGAGATGTGTAATGAGGTGATGGACTCTGACTGATGTCATGATATGCTATTGCTGCTTTTGCAGAGCCCACAGGTGATCTGGACTACTTTTGGACATTTCTTAGCTATTGCAATCATACAGTACACACTACTGGTTGTTTTTTTTCTTTATTTTCAGTAGTTTTTGTCTTACTCTGCCTTTTACTGGTAACCACCGCCAGTCACAAGGTGTCGTGGTACTTTACAGATACACCTACTTGGAACATGTTCTTTGCCTTTTTGTGTAGAGCAGAATATTAAACTTTTAAATAATTGCTTCCCTGTTTTCAAGGTTGTTTACATTGTTTTATGGCTATAATGTCTCACAATAACCAATAACAGCATTCCCCTTTAAAAGAAATCCAAATAACCACATGCTGATATATCCAAGAAATGGAGGGCATTATTTTCAGCCCTTTGGCATCATTCTTTTGTGCTTTTCAGTTTGTTTTAATTCTGTCATGCTTCCTTTCTAACGTTATATACTAATTTAAATAATAGAACTTGTACATAAATACACAGTCATGCAAGAATGACTAAGGATGATAAAATTGGAACAGCGATGCTAAGTGCAGCATTGCAATCAATAGGACTGCAATGGTAATAACACCAATATGTCTAGTTAAAGAGATGTAAATTGCTCTTAATCTGAAAGAAGGTTAGAACCACAGTGGAGCAAGGAAATGAGTAAGCTGCGGCGCGAGAGCTAGCGAAGATGTCTGTGCCCACTCAGAATACGTCTTGCTTCACAAAGAGCAACCTCAGGGGGCCTTCAAGGGATTGCTGTAAAGCGAGCAGAAGCTCTAGAGAACAGAAGAGCTGTCCTATGCAGCAGAAAAAGCCCCGCTACTAGCAAAGAAATACTAGAGGAAACCAGTAGGAGGATTTTTGCAGGACTGATTTAAGTTAAGCTGGGAAATGATGTGCCTCTTGCTGCCTCCCCAGCTCCTCTTGTGAGCTCCTTGTGGCAAATTACAGGGCACAACGGCGTTTTTGCAAGCCAAAAGTGTGGCAGCGGGCACAGGATGTACCAGCCAAGGCAGACTGGACAATCTGCCACCTTCTCAGCATCTTCTGAGGCCCCTACCCCACCGCGTTCCCACAACAGACCACTTTGCTGCTGTGCAAAATTAACCCTGCGCAAGCAAGGGACCCCAAAGACAAAGGTTGAGTGGGCAGAGCCCTGAGCTCAAGCTGCCCTTGCAGCTTTAATTTGCCTTCCTGCATCCAGGCAAGGTATTTCAAGTTCACTCGATATGCAGAAGCACTCGTTGTTCAAAGATCCCTGCAGATGACTAGGCACCGTGAAGGTGCATTAAGGTTAGAGCTCATTTATCTGAGCTCTGAATTCCTTCTGCTGGGTCGGTGTCAGATGTCCAGTGTCGTTCTCGTATTTCTTCCCATTTCTTGTGCTTGTTTATTTTTAGTGGTGCTTTAAAAGTGCTAAGGAAAATGGGCCCACCCTTTCCTTTCTTGCCATTGCCCGTTTAGGTTGAAAATTTTAATTGGAATTTGGAAAGTTGGGTTGCTTGAGAACCGTATTTAGATTATGAAGTGCCCTGCTTCCCGTGAATAAACACATCTGAGAAAGGATCCCCAAGTTTGTATGAAATTTGGACTCCCTAGGGAGGTGCTTTCCTGGCTGTTTTCTGCTTTGTGGAGGAGAAAGAAGGTCAAGAATTAGTCCCTGGCGTGTGGTGGTGTTTAATGTCTCGGTGCAGCGCTAAGCAGAGGGTAAGCAAGGACGTAATGAGCAGTAAAGTTCATTTAGCAGGAGAGAGTGGAAGGTTGTGGTGCACAATGGTTGGGAAAATATATTTAAAGGCAAGAAACAGAGATATTACCCATGTTGCTGGTTCTCATGTAAATGAGCAGGAGATTTTGTATGTAAGCAGGACTTGAGCTGTGAGTTAGAGTTGTGCACAGAGGTCTTTGTCTTACAAATGTTCTCATCCGGCAGTCTGTGGCCAGAACTTACAGTTTCAGTCTCAGAAATAGAGGAAAAACAGTTTGTAGGCCAGATATTGGTGTCTGCTGACGTGTACACCCTTGAAAATAATGAAGATCTGATTTCTTGTTGATTTATCCTATAGAGTGCAACGCCGTCCCCAAAAGCAGCTGAGCTTTATATGCTATAATGACCACATACTTTAAATGTGGTTGTTATATTATTATTGTTGCTGCTGTTGTTGTTATTATTATTATTACTATTATTTACTACAAAACCCAAATCTTTACCTTCTTTGCAGATGGTAACTTTTGAGCCATTTGTTCGCGGCTCTGCAAAGCTTTAGCTTTTGCTTTAGCTGACCTTCACAGAAACCTGCTCTCTACAGAGAGGCCACGTGATTTGTTAAGAGACAGCTGAGTTTGGTCCTAAAGGAGTTTATCTGACCACTGGAAGAACATGAAGAAAAATAATGCCCATATTTTGTAGGTATGTCTGTAAAAACCTGTAGCAACGTGAAAGGTTTGGCTGGAGATTGGCGCTCATTTTCCAGCCTCTTTTATTAAAGTTGAATGAAATATTAAAAGCAGAGGTGATGAATCATACACAAAGTTCCAGTTCCTTATGAATGGCCTGGTGCAGGTGGAATGCAGTTTTATTATGGTTACAGGGAAGTGTCTGCTGTGGGAGCTGAGTGTCTGTAACCCTCGAGAAAAGGTTTGTCGTGCACAAAAGTAGCAGTTAGTAGTAGCTGTTCAGCCTCGGTGATAGGTGACAACTCTGTTCCTCACTCCAAGAGCAGTGAGAAAGGAGAGAAACTGCTTCAGACGCCGAGTTTTACCAGTTGCTGCTTGGATTCTTGAGTGGGTTTCTGTTCAAGGACTTCAATTTTTTCAAGAACATAAACTCCTATTACTGCGAACTGTTATTCAACAAAGTTACGTCTGGGTCCTTGAATAGCATGCAGCCAGAGGAACATAAAATAGACCCATATTTCTAAAGTCAAAAAAAAAAGCAGGGTTTTGACTCGAGGAGCCGGTTCTACGCGTGCTGGAGCGATACATAGAAGTTATCACACCCAAGAAACTCATTTAATTATTTTCTCCCCAAACAACCCGCTTTCCTTTTTGCTTTTAACCTTGATTGTCGCGTTAATAGATGAGAGAGGCGCTGATGGGCAGAGCGCAAGGAAAGCGCTGAGGTGCCTGGAACACGCTGATCCGAGGACACTTGCCCTCGGCGGAGCAGATAACCTGTTTGCTTTTATCTGTGGGCTTTCAACCATGAATGTAGAAACGGCACTCCAGGATTATCGATCAGCTTTGCCCCGCCGTCTGCCGTCAGACCTCCTGCCAGACAGGGAGGGCATTGCGAACGGATGCCGCAGGGAGACGTGCCTTACGGATGGCCTGCTCCCTGAGCTGGGGTATTGCATTCGCTTTGCAAGGCTGCTAATATTTCAGGAATTACAAGTGAAGTGATTTTAAAAATCTCTCGCTCGACAGCATTATCATGGAAGGGCTATTTATGGTATCTGCATGAGTAAACTGATAGCAGCCTGGCTGCTTACTGTGGGCCTCCAAATTCATTTTCCTAATAGCTTATTGGAAGCTTCGGTGGGGACAGTGCTTTTGTGCGGTGTCTCATCATTCCTCATACAACCAGCTTTCAAATAATTAAAGCCACTTTGTTCTATCACAAGGTGCGGTGCAACACGAGACTTTTACAGCTGTTAGGCAGGCTTCGGTTTTCCAGTGAGTGTGATGAGGATGTCACAGAATCTTCATGGTTGGAAGGGACCTCTGAGAACATCAAGTCCAACCATACACACACAAACCCTCCCCCCTACATCCTGGCCACTAGAGCATGCCCGAAAGTGCCACATCTACATATTTCTTAAATACCCTCAGGGATGGTGACTCCACCACCTCCCTGGGCAGGTCCTTCCAGTGCCTGACCACTCTGTCACTAAAGTCACTCTTCCTAATATCTAATCTGAACCTCCCCTAATGCAACTTCAGACCATTTCCTCTGGTCCTGTCATTATTCCCTTGGGAGAAGAGGCCAGCACCCACCTCTCTACAACCTCCTTTCAGGCAGTTGTAGAGGGCAATGAGGTCTCCCCTCAGCCTCCTCTTCTCCAGACTAACCATGCCCAGTTCCCTCAGCCTTTCCTCACAGGACTTGTTCTCCAGAGTCCTCACCATGTTGGTAGCTCTCCTCTGGATGCGCTCCAAGAACTTCAATGTCCTTCTTGTAGTGAGGGGCCCAGAACTGAACACAGTATTTGAGGTGAGTCCTCACCAGGGCTGAGTAGAGGGGGACGATTCCCTCCCGAGTCCTACTCGCCACACTGTTCCTGATCCAGGCCAGGATGCTTTTGGCCTTCTTGGTCACCTGGGCACACTGCTGGCTCATCCACCAGCATCTCCATGTCCTTTTCTACTGGGCAGTTTTCCAGCTACTCTTCCCCAAGACTGTAGCGTTGCTTGGGGTTGTTGTGACCAAAACACAACATGTCACTGGGATTTGGAGGAGTAAATCCTTCCCTGGCCTTGTATTGTAGATCTCAGATGGAACATCAGGAGATGGGCCATCAGGTTGTGTGGACTGACGTTGGGGTGTGCAGGGCTAAGAATCCCATGCTGAAGAGAGCAAGCAATGAAATAGAAGGCAATACTAAGGAGAATGAGCTGTGCAAAAGTGGCAAAAGTCCTGTAGAAAGGGGGAGGAGATGAAGGGGCAGAGAGGCTGGAGCAGCCTGGAGCAAAGCAAGATGCCAAGGCAGAGAGAGCTAAGTCCTGGAGGGACTCGGGTTGTGTGGGTCGATGAGAAGGGGACTCACAAATGGGGGTGCATCTTACAGTACCGATTTCCTGCTCCTGAAGACCAGTCATCTGTTCATGCACCCGCAAATCTGCGGTGGATGGAGCTAAAAACAGTGCTTTTAAGCTGAATGTAGACCTCTCCTTGCCCTCTTCTCAGCTTTGGCTGTGGCTGATATTTCCCAACCCTTAGGAAAATAATTTGAAATAATGCTGTTGTTTTCAGACAAGCATGTCATTTGTTTTACCGGTCTGTAGTTGATTAATTTGCAAATGATATTCCCAATAAAGTGCTTAGAAGTAGATAATTACAACTATATTAACAGTTACCGGGGAAGCAGATGGTATTCTGAGGAGCTGCCATGTAGAATTAGTGCTGATGCTCTACTGTAATGTACCATATACCCCAGCAACCCACAAACAACAAACTAAAATCCTGCTGATATTCCAGATTGTAAGTAAATTGTGCTATTGCTCTGCATTCGGTTCTTCTCTGAATTTTTATGTGCGTTTTCTAGATAGCTACAGTGCTCAGTGAGCTGCTCCGTTTTATGGTCGCTCACATAACTCTCCACGTCTGTATTTCGTGTTTTCTCGGTGCTAAACCTGCTAAAGCGAAGTTTCTAGGCTGTAGGTCAGTGTTTTCTTCACTTAGACGCTCTGAAACACAGGTTAACTCTGTAGAAGGAGAGACTTCCAATCCACTGGATTGGTCAAACTCAAAAGTCCCCCGTGAGGTGCGAGGTTAAGGAGTCTCGGGGAGCAAACCTTGCCCCTGCCCTCACACTCCGTCTCCCCGGCTTCTTCCACTAACCCCCCCACTTCATCTGACAAAATGCAACCGTTTTCATGCTTCTAGCCATCAAGAAAAAGGCCATGATGTCACTGGAGCTCCTCCCGCGCCTCTAACCCTCCGTAGGTGTTGTTTGAGGCAGGCTGGGGTTAGGCACAGCAGCACCAACTGGCACCAGTGCTTGGGGCTGCAGCAACCTTGAGGTTCCTGCCCAGGGCCACTCGTGTCCAGAGACTGCAGACACATGGCTGGGGGCCTATTCAGAGCATCGTTTTACTTCTTTATTTGATGTATTTGTCATCTACGTGTTTCACCCCCCTGCCATGGGCAAGGACACCTCCCACTAGGGCAGGCTGCACAAAGCCCCATCCAACCTGGCCTTGAACCCCTCCAGGGATGGGGCAGCCACAGCTTCTCTGGGCATCCTGTTCCAGTGTCTCACCAGGAAACTTGGACTGTTTGAGTAAGTCACAGAATTTATCCTGGACTTGTGGTGAAACCTGGAGGGAGCTGGCAAATGTTGCCCAGAGAAGCTGTGGATTCCCCATCCCTGGAGGTGTTCAAGGCCAGGCTGGATGGGGCTTGGAGCAACCTGGTCTGGTGGGAGGTGTCCCTGCCCAGGGCAGGGGGGTTGGAACTCGGTGATCTTTAAGGTCCCTTCTAACTTGAACCATTCTAGGATTTTATGTGGTGCCCCCTTTTTTTCAGCCAAGGAACAGGAAATTTTCTGGAAGGTCCTTAGTCTTAGTCTTAACCTTTAAGGTCTGAGTCAGAAACTTCCTAAAAATGCATAGTGTTTTGCGGCCCAGCATGTATTGAAGAGGCTCCATGTGGTTTTGCTGGTCTGGCGTGGCAGAAGCGTGCACAAGTGTGTGCTCACCAGTGCAAGAGGTGACACGAGGAGAAGCAGCTCAACCATAATGAATGACAGCAATGGAAAGATAGGGCAGCCACAGCAGTGCTTGAATCGTAATTCTGAGAGAAAGCTTAGAAAAGAAACAACAAACCCCAACCCACGGAAACAAAACACTATTTAGCAGGAGTGAAGGCCCAAAGGAAGGTCTTGGGCTACAGAAGTAGGAAAATGTTTCATTTCATTCTTGTTTGTTGTTATTAGGGAGTATCTTGTACACTACCCTTGGTGAGACAGGATTGCCTTCAAGCCATACCTGATTCCCTAAGCAGTATCCTTTTGAATGGAAGCTGCAGCTGGATACTGAATTAGATAATTGCTTCAGTCAAACCTCTGGAGGCAAAACGAGTGGAATTAACATTGCTGACTCTTGGGGCATCTTTGGGAAAATGGGAGAAAGAGGACTTTGAATGAGAGGGAATGGTGTCAGGCTTCAACAGGGTAGGTTTAGACTGGACATTAAGAAGTTCTTCACAGAAAGAGTGGTCAGACACTGGAATGGGCTGCCCAGGGAGGTGGTGGAGTCCCCATCCCTGACTGTGTTTAAGAGTAGATTGGATGTGGTGTTGAGGGATCTGGTGTAGGGGAGAACTTGTAGAGTAGGGCTGATGGTTGGACTTGATGATCCCAAGGGTCTCTTCCAACCTGAATGATTCTATGATTCTTTGACTTTGTCTGGTAAGGTCTGCTGACCCTGGAATACTCTTTCCCCAGTTTGCATCAAAGTCTATCACTGGCTTCGTTCCCGGCTTTGCTTCTCTTGGTTGAAAGGAGAAGTTACTGGATTTATTACTTGGAGGGCGAGGGTGTGACACGATGGGTTATTTTAAAGTCTCTGTTGCTTGTCCTTCTAAAGAGTCCCCTTCTTAAAAATTCAACCACTGTTTCATAAAACTTGCCAGCAGTATTTCCTTGCAAATACCACATGAAGTGATCAACTTTCTTAGAAATGAAGTGCTGAAAAACATGCTGTTCTGCTCTTTTTAAGAAACGCTTTAGACTTCTCGAACAGCTTGTGCTTCAGAGCAGCGGTTTGATAACTGGCAGGGAGGTTGTCTCCTTTGTCAAGGACGCTCCTTTTGTGCTCATGAAAACAAGCCCATTTTTTGAGCAGTTTATGAATCTTAAAGGAGAAAAAGACTGGGATGTGACATGGACCTGTTGGAATAGGCCCAGCGGAGGAAAGAAGATGCTTAGAGGGCTGGAGCACCTCTGCTGTGAGGACAGGCTGAGAGAGTTGGGATTGTTCAGCCTGGAGAAGAGAAGACTCTGGTGAGACCTTAGAGCCCCTTCCAGTCCCCTACGGGGACTACAAGAGAGATGGGAAGGGACTCTTGATCAGGGGGTGGAGCCATAGGACAAGGGATAACAATTTAAAACTGAAAAATGGGAGATTTACATTAGATATCAGGAAGAACAAGAAGAAATGATTTCCTGTGAGGGTGGTGAGACACTGGAACAGGTTGCCCTGAGAAGCTGTGGCTGCCCCATCCCTGGAGGTGTTCAAGGCAGGGCTGGATGGGGCTTGGAGCAACCTGGTCTGGTGGGAGGTGTCCCTGCCCAGGGCAGGGGGGCTGGAACTGGATGATCTTCAAGGTCCCTTCCAACTCTAACCATTCTGTCGTTCTATGATTGACATATCTTATTAGGGTTTTTTAGTGTTACAACTGAATGTCTGTGCCCGTGCTTGGACTTGGTAGAAGTGCCTGCATGAGGAGTCACAAGTGAGTAACTAGTGGAGGGCAAGTGAGTTTGGACCATATCTCTTTGGGCTGCACCAAGCCTGGCTGGCTCCGGGCTTCAGAGCTGAGAAGAGACGAGTTGGCTCTGAGAGATAATGCAGAAATTAACACTGGCAGAAATGCAGAAAGAGGGAAAGGCGAGACCTCAGGAAGTAGGTGGAGGAAGAGGCAGGACAATGGGTTAATTGACCAGGAACTTGGGCAGAGTGGGACTGAGATGAAAAAGAGAGAAATGTCACGTGGAGTTGGAAGGTGATGCTGGAACTGACTTGATGAAGGATCTGGAAGAAAATAGAGGGGTAAGACTAGGAGATGGGGGTGTTGGGTGAGGAAGGTGAATCCCGTATCCAAAGTAATAATTACACATGGGCCTGGAGTTGGGAGCCCAGTGGAGTCATGCAGGCAAATGGGGAACTATCTTTCTTGAAAGGGAAGGTGGGGGACTGGTAACACTGGAAATGACTGGGAAAGGAAAGTGGAGAAGGGGAAGAGTTTGTTTAACAACGACGGGGTGTGAGGGAGGAGGTTATCTGAACATCTGAAAAAAGACCTGGGGAGGGACGTGTGAGAGGCTGGAATGAGGAGATTCGGGGACTGGGGACAGTGTTAAAAGGGAGAGAGATCACAGAGTGGCTTCAGGGGACATAACAGGGTCTGGTCAGATAAAAAAGATGAGTCTTGGAACAGAGAAATGAAAAGACGGATAACTGGGTGTGAAAATATTGCGGGTTGGCGAGGGAGGACAAGGAGGGTGGTTGGTCCTAGCAAGGAGACTGGGATCACTGAGAATCGTAAGGAATGTAAACTGGGAAGGTCATACTCATCTGTCTCCTGCTGCTCTCAAATACCTCTAAATTCTCCTGGTAGGAGTATTTGTCATCCAGTTTCAAGTGTTTGTCCACATCAGTGAGGATAATGTATTATTGCTGTCAGTTACTCCACAAGCTGCAGGTGTCTGCGGGGTATAACTTAACACGTAAAACTCCTGGTGATTAAGTGGGAGGATGGTCACACAATGCTGCAGTTCTTGTGTTTTCTGCTTTCTTTTCCAACAAAAATGGAAAACGAATGTAAAATTTTGCAATAAAATGATAATCATAGAATCATAGAATAACTAGAGTTGGAAGGGACCTTAGAGACCATTGGGTTCCAACCTCCCTACCCTGGATAGGGACATCTCCCACCAGACCAGGTTGCTCCAAGCCCTATCCAGCCTGGCCTTGAACACCTCCAGGGATGGAGCAGCCACAGCTTCTCTGGGCAACCTGTTCCAGTGCCTCGCCACCCTCACAGCAAAGAATTTCTTTCTGGTATCTAGTCTATATCTCCCCTCTTCCAACTTAAAGCTGTTACTCCTTGTACTGTCACTCCACTCCCTGACAAAGAGTCCCTCCCCATCTCTTCTCTAGGCTGCCTTTAGATACTGGGAAGGCTTCTCTTAGGTCTCCCTGGAGCCTTCTCTTCTCCAGGCTGAACAAGACCAGCTCCCTCAGCCGATCTTCATTAGAGAGGTGCTCCATCCCTCTGTTCATCTTTGTGGCCCAATAAGCTTTTGAAATATTGGGAAATAGGGGAATTCAGGTTTTCAGGTGATATTAATTTGCTCCTTACACATTGTAATAGTCTTGAACCCATGATGCCAGTCTCCTTCTCTGGAGACATTCCAAACCTGCCTGGAAGCGTTCCTGTGTGACCTGCTCTAGGTGTTCCTGCTCCAGCAGGGGGATTGGACTGGATGAGCTTTCAAGGTCCCTTCCAACCCCTGAGATTCTGTGATTCCCCTGGGATTTGAGTCCCAACCGGTTGCGCGGGGCAGGTGACGGCAGAGGGAACAAGGCAGGGTTGTTGTCAATGGGACCGAGCTGTCCCTTGGAAGAGGTGGAAGAGGTTGGCGGTGATGGCAGCGGTGGCAGGGAGCTGGTTGGCCTTCTGGTTAGTTACCGTGCCCCTGAAATGGGGATCTCTCTCTCGTCCTGTCACAGATTTCTCCGTGACGCTAAGCCCCTTAAGCCAGGCCTTTTAAAGAGGATCGCTAATTGCCTGTTTTTCTGGAAGCCCAACCTCAGCCCTAGGGCCTGTTTTGCAGAAGAGCGTAGCTGTGACCGAAATCAGCGAGACTCACGCTTTGAAGATACAAAGCACTGCATAATGTTAAAAAGACTCTGAAAAATCACGGCCTGGACATCTTAAGGCAGGCTTTCCCTAAATTACTGGGTACTTTGGGCTTTAATTTATCTGTGCTTAAGCTCCCCATGTATAAAACAGAATAATAGTTCCCTCCACTCCCAGGGATTTGGTGAAGATTAGTGAAGTGTCTGTGAAGCCCTCACTTATTTTAGCGATGAGTGCCATAGAAAAGCCCAGAAGGAAATTAATAATTTTGTCTTCAGGGCACTGCGTGAAGAGTTAGCGGGAAACAAGCTGTAAGGCTGTACCCTGAACAACGATAAGGCAACATATTGAGCGGTTGCTTTATTCATTCACTGCTCTCCGTCCTGGGCTGCAAAGGAGAACTGCACTTTTCTTTTTTAAAAAAAAAAAAAAGTTAAAAAAAATTAGACTGTATGATAATGTATACGCAAAGGAGACCAAATTAAGTTTGCATCAGCAACTGTAATTCTTTCACTGCCCGATGCTGGAGGGTTGATTTTATAGCCAGCCTGAAGAGTGTTCTTTTAAACAGAGAGCGATTTTTTTTGGGGGGGGGGATGTGTGTCATGCTGTATTTTAATGGGAATGTGACTTTTAGATATTTTTAAGAGTTGTTTTACTCAATGCATAATTCAGTTTTAAAATATTTCCTCTTTTCTTTCGGGTGTGCAGAATTTCTAGCATTGACATCTAGTATCCCCCCTGTGCTCAGCACTGGTGAGGCCACACCTTGAGTCTTGTGTCCAGTTCTGGGCACCTCAGCACAAGAGAGATATCGAGGTGCTGGAGCGAGTACAGANGAGTAGGGCTGATGGTTGGACTTGATGATCCCAGGGGTCTCTTCCAGCCTAAATGATTCTATGATTCTATGATCCTTTCTTTTTTTTTTTTGGTGCTGCTGAAGGTCCTAACTTGTAGCATTTATTCCTGGCCAGTAGGACTTAGTAACACAGCCGAAAACACTGGGGATGCTGGAATGGGGAAGGCTGGCAGAACTGTGCCCTCCGTTTTCCATGCAGTTAGAAGGTGGTATCTTACAACCTGTATTGACTTTTCCAAAGGTGTGAAAGCTCTTTGGGGGGGGGAGGGAAGGAGGGAAAAGCACAGAGGGTGAGTTCAGCCACACGATGAGGTTAATGCACACAACGATACGTGAAGCCCTGAGAGAGCTGAGAATAGTAGCACCCACAGATCCCGCCGGGGAGGTTGATCTCGTGAAGTAATGCCCTTCCTGCAAGGTGCCAATCCTCTGGAAGTTGTTAAGCTTAGAGGGCACTTAGCCCCCAGCGGGATCAGTCTCTTGTTTCCTGCTGTATCTCTCTGAGTCTTGATCTTACTCGCTTTTACACTTTGTCGAGTTGTCCTGGAGCCGTTCTAGGAGCCAGACTCTCACCATTCCCTGACCCTGTGGCTCCTTTCTTGTTTCACGCTCAGGGCTCTTGTCTGGGAGGCGAGCAGAAGCCACAGCTGCTCTGGGACAATGGTCCATTCAGACCCTCAAAGGGGACGTATCCCTTCCACTGGGTCAGTGCTTTGCTTTGGTTTAGCTGCTGCCTTTTGTTAGCTGTCAGGTGGGCAACAAAAATTGTTATTTTGTTTGTTTTACAAGAAATACTTGAAATTTGTAAGCGTGGTATTGGTATCTGCGTGGGTGCTGCCATCTTTGTCTGAAATTTCAGGAGTTACCATTAGAAAGATTCATAAAAATTCAAAGGGAGGTGTTAGCCTGCTCTTCTTTCCATTTGTCTCAAAATACTGATTTTCCTGTAGATGAACATGTCTCATTTGCTGAGAAAAATTCTGCACAAAGACTGTAGAAGTTAAAGGACGTGGGACAAAGCATCTATTTACTTCTTTGGATGGGCACAGGAAGCTAAATTTGCAACCTCTCTGTTCAGAAATATATATAATTTTTAACCTCTGGATCAGGAGGTTTTTGATCGAGCCTGTATTTGGAAAATGCTGATATAAGCAAGGCTGTGGGTGGTCTGTGGCTGAAGTGCTTAGCCACAAATTGTTCCAGCTCCCAAACGAGTAAGCATGAGCGAGCTGGGTCTCTTGAGCCTGGAGAAGAGGAAACTGAGGGGTGACCTCATTAATGTTTATAAATATGTAAAGGGTGAGTGTCAGGAGGCTCTTCTCAGTGATGTCCAATGACAGGACAAGGGGTAATGGGAGCAAGCTGGAACAGAGGTGGTTCCACTTAAATATGAGGAAAAACTTCACAGTGAGGGTGAGGGAACACTGGAAGGGGCTGCCCAGGGAGGTTGTGGAGTCTCCTTCTCTGGAGACATTCCAAACCTGCCTGGACACGTTCCTGTGTGATCTGCTCTACGTGTTCCTGCTCTGGCAGGGGGGTTGGACTGGATGATCTTTCAAGGTCCCTTCCAATCCCTGACATTCTGTGGTTCGGTAATTCTGTGATTCTCTGTGACGATAGCAGGCTCCTGATGGATCCTGCACTATGGAGATCTACAGCTAATTTTATCTTCATGTGGTTTGTTGCGGGGCTGTGTGGGGTGGATGAGAGAGGCGAGGTTGGGAAAGGGTGTTGGACTTCCTGCGCTCCCGCCTGTCGAATGCAGATCTTTAGATCTGGGCAGCTGTTATTCAGAAAGGTTGTGGGACAGCACATATGTAGAATGCATGTTTTTTTTCAAAATAGATCTCACAGTATCAAATATGTAGGCAAACGGAAACTGTTTTGGTGGAATAGCCTCTTGCCTTCTCTGTGATGGTAGATTTTAACCAGCGATGGTCAAGGCGTTGTAATTCTCCAGTCTTTCTTCTTCTTAGCTGCAAAACAACTGGTTGCAATTTTCATGTGCCCTCAGTGACTTTCCTCAAATCATAGAACCATAGAACAGCTAGAGTAGGGAGGGACCTTGAAGATCATCCAGTTCCAACCTCTCTGCCATGGGCAGGGACACCTCCCACCAGACCAGGTGGCTCCAAGCCCCAGCCAGCCTGGCCTTGAAGACCTCATCCAGGGATGGGGCAGCCACAGCTTCTCTGGGCAACCTCTTCCAGTGTCTCACCACCCTCATCAATCTGTACTGAAACACAGCAGTTCTACATCTTCCAAATTCTTTTTGCCTGAGCAATATCCTGCACCATCCAGTTCCAGGGATGAATTAAGTATTGCACGGACACTTTTTACTCTCTCTTCTGTGTCAGGCAATGCCTGAAAGCCTCATCCATACATCTGCACAGCCATGTGGCCTCTCTAGTACGACCTGTCTCTGCCAGAAACATCAGAAGATGGCTGGGAAGCTGTCTCCTTTCCCTTACTGGGTCCGGGAGCGGGAGGAGGTGAAGCAGGAAGCCGCCTGCCTTCTGTTCCGCCCTCTTCCATGTGGAAAGCAGCCCTGGAGCTGTGTCTCCACGAGGAGCAGGCTGCTGATGCAGCTATACCCACACACTGGCTGCTGGAAATAGCTTGTCCTGGCAAAAAGGCCCTTTTTGACGAGATAGGTTATTACAGCAGCCCCCACCCTCCTCCCGGCGGGAGAAGCCACACCAGCAAAAGGGCAGCCCCGGTAGCGCAGCCGCCTTCATGCCGTTGCCCATCACCTCTGCCTCGGGGATGCAGGGCCAGACCCCGTATGCCTCGGAGTGGGACCGTCCTCCATACCATGGGACCTTTGCCAGCAGCAAAGGTCAGAGCACATTTTGAGGCACCTGACTTTATTACATCTTCTTTTCCATGTGTTGCTCCTAATTTCTTCATTTTCCACTCTTTCTTTTCCAGTGTGTGGTGGGTTTTTCTCTTTTTATTTCCAAAGGAATCATGGAATCATAGAATGGCCCGGGTTGGAAGGGACCTTTCGGATCATTAAAGTCCAACCACCAACGTAGCACTAACAAAAATCATCACTAAACCACATCTGCCTGTCTTTTAAATACCTCCAAGGATGGTGCCTCAACGCCTTCCCTGCGCAGCCCATTCCAAGCCTTAATAACCCTTTCAGTGTAGAATTTTTTCCTAATATCCAATCTGAACCTCCCCTGGAGCAACTTGAGGCTGTTTCCTCTTGTCCCATCACCTGTGACTTGGGAGAAGAGACCAAACCCTGCAGCTACACCCTCTTTTCAGGAGGAGTGCGAAGGTCTCCCCTCAGCCTCCTTTGCTCCAGGCTGAACACCCCCAGCTCCCTCAGCCTCTCCTCATCAGACTTGTTCTCCAGACCCCTCACCAGCTCTCTTGCCCTTCTCTGGACCCGCTCCAGCACCTCAATGTATTTTTTTGTGGTAAGGGTCCCAAAACTGAACACAGCACTTGAAAACTCAAATGAGCACTCACCAGCAGAATCTCCCTCTCACAGCAGTGGCGGGGAACCCAGTGGACCCCACCACAGAAGTGTCAGCACAGCAGCAAAGAAGGGCTTGGTCCTGGTCCTTCCCTGGATGCTTCTCTTGCCTCTTCAAAGCAGTTCCTGATGCCTTCACCTAGGCAGGGTCTACTCCACTTGCTCCATTCATCTTCTATTTTAATATGGCTCTATTTTTTCTTTGGCTGGTGTTCTATCCCAGTGATTGCAGTGTAAGATCTCTCCAGCAAACAACTACATTTTGAAAATCAGATTCTGAAAATCTCCCGGGCATCTTTTGGATCAGGAGAGTTAGATGTGAACTGGGGAAGCACAGAGCCTGTAGGATCCGTTGGCAAATAAGCATGTGTGTGCTAGTGGGAAAAAGTTTTCTAACTGCTGTCTGAAGTGGAAAATGTTCTGACCCATTCTGCTTCCTTTGGGGTGTGAGGGGAGAGGAATTACTGCAGATGAGTGGATGTGTAAACAGCTGTATGATACGCTGTGTGACAGCACATGGAGGAATAGGCCAACCACAAGGACTTGTTAAAAAAGTATTTACAGGATTTCTGTTTCCTCCCTCCCAGAATAACTCCTCATCTCCCTGCAGCAGCAGGAAAGAATGGTTTTTTATGTTGTTCTTTTTCCATGGATGGCAGGTCAGACTTTTCCCTTGATATGTTTGCTTGTCACAGAACTGGTATCCAGCTTTCTCTCTTTTTCCGGATTCTGAGATTGGAAGTTAATGTTTGTCAGTCCAGTGGGATAAAAGTAGCATACCTTTATCACCGTCATCATCACCAATTATAGGAATAGCTAAGGCATCTGTCAGGGTGGTAGAGAGGTACTACAATATGCCTGTAAAGCATCTGGTTCCTTCAAGAGAAGAAACTAGTTCTAATTCCCTCTGCTTCAGTTATACATCTTTTGCTTATGGGTACTTGAATTCGTGTAGTTTAATTCAGGATTACACTCCTGGGGCCATTCCACTGTTCAGCACTTAGTAATGTAGAAGATCCACTGCCAGCTTTGAATTGCAGTCTGATAGTTTTAGTATTTGTGCTCAACCTCATCTCCTCGCTGGAAGTAAATTCCAGAGGGGGAGACCGTGCAAGGTCTCTGGCCCAGTGAGTTCAGCTGGTTTCCACTGGGTTTTTATGGCCCCTTCTCCTGTGCAGGCAAGTCGGTGGAGCTGTGCGAAGTTTCAGCTGGCTTTCAGAAGTTTGTCATGCATCCCTTCCCGTCCCCCATCTCTCTCACTGCACACATGGTGCACGCTGCTTGCCTCGCTGGATATCGTAAATACTGGAAGTTATAATAAAATTAGGAGCACAGATGTTCCTCTTACAACCAGTGCCCCGTGTATACAGTAATAATAATGAAATATATCCATTGCTATTCTCTGTGGTACTAAATTTTCTCCAGTGAGGCATCTTGCTTTAATAATAAAACCACATTTTCTTAAACAAGGGAGTATCGGATTTACATTGGCAGTAAGTCACTTTTTTCAAATAGCGTTGAGAGAGATACCCAAGATAACCATAAGGCTCTCTAGGACAGCTGACTGTGCATGGGAACTGCAGCCAGGTGGAGTGGTCCACCAGGCCCACCATTAGTCTTCATTTCTTTCCTTCATCAAAGCAATTAATGGAAGAGGACTGTCGGCCTGAAGGCTCGCTCTCTGCTGCCAAAGAGGAGCTGCCTTTGTTGGAAGGCTAGTCAAGGTTTAAAGCCATCGATGGCAAACTGATGAAGTTTTGATTTCCCAGCCATGGTGGTGGCCAAAGGTTCTGGCCAGGGACCTTTCCTTGATTACCCTGCAATGAAAAGCAGATTGCTCTGAAGAGGTTGCAGCCCAAGCCCTGATGCTGGCTGTGAGGGAAGATAGGCGTGGGCGTAGGAGATTGTCATTGGTGGGCATAACTTTGCATACATGTTATTTTTATTTATTTCTTCCACAAATACTAAAGTCACAGAATCACAGAATGATATGGGGTTGGAAGGGACCTCTGGAGATCATCCAGTCCAACGCCCTGCCAGAGCAGGTCCACCCACAGCACAGCAGGTTGCACAAGAACATGTCCAGGCGGGTTTGGAATGTCTCTAGAGATGGAGACTCCACCACCTCTGTGGGCAACCTCTGCCAGGGCTCTGCCACCCTCCAAGGAAAGAAGTTCCTCCTCGTGTTTAGATGGAACTTCCTATGTTCAAGTTTGTGCCCTTTCCCTCTTGTCCTGTCACTGGCATCACTGAAAAAAGACTGACCCTTTCCTCCTGCCCCCCACCCTTTAAGTATTTATAGGTGTTGACCAGATCCCCCCTCAGTCTTCACTTTTCTGGACTAAAAAGACCCAAGTCCCATAGCCTTTCCTCAGAACAGAGATGCTCCAGGCTCATCCTCATCTTTGTAGCCCTCTGCTGTACCCTCTCCAGCAGTTCCCTGTCCTCCTGGAACTGGGGAGTCCAGAACTGGACACAGGACTCCAGATGGGGCCTCACCAGGGCAGAGCAGAGGAGGAGGATGACCTCCCTCCACCTGTTGGTCACACTCTTCCTGATGCCCCCCAGGATGCCATTGGCCTTCTTGGCCACAAGGGCACATTGCTGGCTCCTGGTCATCTTGTTGTCCGGGATGAACAGGTCTTTTTCCACAAGCTGCTCTCCAGCACATAATGCAAGTGTGGTGCTATGAAGCTCTACCTAAGTATCTGCTGGCTTTACCCCAGCGTACCTGCTCCTGCTACATAGAAGTAGTCCTTTTGACTCCTCTGGGTGAGTTGGCAGAGTTGGACTCCGACTGCCCTACAATCTTATCAAGAAGGAGAAAAGTGCTTGTGGTGACCAGGGCATGGCTGCAGTAAATGTTATCCTGCCAGGTGGAAAAGGGGTCAGACCGTGTTGAAAGAGGAAAAAAAACCAGACGTAGGGAAAGGATGATAAAAAACTGTAGGGGAAGAAGAGAATGAAACATGCAATTTTTCATTCTCTTTAAGAACTCTCACCAATTCGACTTTTCCCAAGTAGTGTTCCATTCATTTACAGCGTCTGCATTAAATCTATCATCTCCGGGCTAGCTGGAAAATCGAGGTCAGATTTCGTTTTGGCCTGCAACTTGATAAAAATGACCTGCGAAAGGTAGATGACAGGCTGTTATTTTATGCACTGGAAAACAGCAAAGATCAGATTCTATCTCCTGCATGTCCTCTTTTCCCTGCATGTCTAATATCCCTATCTGTAATGCATCCCTGGCGGGCGCCCTGATTTGTTGGAAGGCTGGTCAGGGTTTAGAACAAGAACGATGCGTTTGGAACCCGCCATCTCAAGTCGGCCTGCGTCAACCGGGCATCTTTTTGCCGGCTGACATCTTCACCCAGTCACTAACAAGGCGCATGGATTCCGAGTGTGTTGATGTGACAGTCAAACAAACTACTTGTTAGAGTTCATTTCATCTCCAAATCTGTCTTGTTCATAGAGTAATTAATGATTTCTCAGCAGTTGCTTTCGCTGTGGTAGCCATGACTTTCGGGAGGCAGGAAAGCCTGGTAAACCTTACCTCTGCCCTGGAGAGAGCCCACCTGGAATGTTGTGTCCAGTTCTGGGCCCCTCAGTTCAAGAGGGACAGGAAACTGCTGGAGAGAGTCCAGGGCAGGGCTACAGAGATGATGAAGGGAGTGGAGCATCTCCCATAGGAGGAAAGGCTGAGGGAGTTGGGTCTCTTGAGCTTGGAGGAGACTGAGGGGTGACCTCATTCATGTTTATAAATATGTAAAGGTGAGTGTCAGGAGGATGGAGCCAGGCTCTTCTCAGTGATATCCAATGATAGGACAAGGGGTAATGGGTGCAAGCTGGAACAGAGGAGGTTCCACTTAAATAGGAGAAAAGACTTCTTCACAGTGAGGGTGAGGGAACACTGGAAGGGGCTGCCCAGGGAGGTTGTGGAGTCTCCTTCTCTGGAGACATTCCAAACCCGCCTGGATGCATTCCTGTGTGACCTGCTCTAGGTGTTCCTGCTCCAGGACTAGGTGATCTTTCAAGGTCCCTTCCTATCCCTCATATTCTGATATTCTGTGAAAAATCCTTTTAAAAACGACAGCGTGCCAGCAGAGCTTGTGGCTGGCAGGAGGGTGTAAAAAAGTTCTATACGGGAGGAATAAAATACCCCAAAGTAAGGATTTCTGTAGCACTTGGGAGCATTTTGGGATCCGCAGCAAATAGAGACTGTAAAGGATTAGTCTGGGCTTAAGAATGCTTTAACTTTGGGAAGTGCTTAACCTTCTGTGTCTGCTTCTGCGTGGCTTTTGCCGGGGAGCGGGTGGCGGAGCGGCGGTGCTGCAATGCAGCCTCCTCCTCCACCTTGGGGCTTCCGTGATTCACTACGACTTCTTTTTGGGTTCGCTTCGGAAAGATCATGGCAAGGGCTTATCTCCTGTAATTGTTTTACTGCCATCTGCATTACAGTATAATTACCTTTCCAGAGTGGTAGATCTCTCTTTTGCTAATGTTTAAAGGCAAATAATAGGCAACTAAATTGCAAGGTCTAGGGATGCAGCAGCGCACAGGCGGTAATAAAAGTACGCTGTATTTACAGCATGTACCTCTGGCTCTCTCATTCGTTCTGCTTTGCTTTTTGTTTCTTTTTATTTAACAAAAAAAAATTTGCTTTTTTTCCTTAACCCCTCTGCCACCCCTCCCCAGGAATGGGGAATGGTAGATGGTGATTATGGTCTTGTCTTCCTCGTATTTTTTCCCCTTGCCTGTCCTCTTTTTGCATAGAGTTAATCATAACTCGTGAGGAGGGTTTTTTTTTTATTTTTTTTTGGTCAGAATTTGTTCTGATTCTTATCTCATAGCTGTCCTCCAGTTCAGGAAGGATGGATATTCTGGTATTTTCCTGAACTGGAATGACAAGTATGGCAAATAAATCTCTAACACAGATTGACCTAAACAAAAGGACTCTGCTTTTTTTTTTTAAAGGTGATAGAGCCATTCCTTATAATCACTGCCAGCTTTTTAAAGTTTTGAGATGTATGAATGCAACTGTAAATCTGTCTGTCTGTCTGTTTTTCTGCTTGTAGCCTGTAAATGCCCTTCGGTTCGTATGATAAACTACTTTTCCGATAATATCTTGTAAGTTTTCTGTTCCCCGCAATTACGTACCAGGAGTTACAGGAGGTGCCTCTCCTTACATGTGAATGAGTGCCCGTTCCCTGCCTGCTGCTGTAAATCCTGCGCTACCTGAAAGGTTAAAATATGGAGGTGAGGACATTAAAAACGCGTCCAGAAAATGTAGATGACAGGGAAAAAAGAAAATACAGCAGCAGGGGGGAAATACCATAGATAAAATGATAAGGCAGAGAAATAAAGCATGACAAGACCATGATAGTTTGCATGAGTAATGAGAGCTGGATTCGTGGTTTTTAAATTGCTGCTTAAATTCCTATTTGCATGTTTATCGGAAATTTCCTTTGCTTAAGTAAAACTGGCCTATATCCATTTTTAAAATCCATGTATAGCTCTGATTTTGTTAAATGGAGGTGTCCTATCCACTTAGACAGATACATGTGTACGACACTATTTTAATAGCGGCAGTGTGCCTGGGTCACCTGGGTCTAAGACTGGTTCCATGAAGGGCTGGTCCCTGCTTTCCCCAAAGTCAATGGGGAGACATGTCACCTTAGTGAAGACAAAGATTGAGTCCTGAGAGACTTGCAGAGAACCTCAAGAATAAGCTTATGTGGCCTTGAGTCTTCTAGAGCTTTGTAGGCCTCTGGTGTTCTCAAACCAGTAGGGACCCCTTCTGCACTGTTTGTCAAGGTTTAGAATAACAGAATGGGTTAGGGTGGAAGGGACATTAAAAATCTCGAGTTCCAATCCCCCTGCCCTGGGCAGGCACACCTCCCACCAGAACCAGGTTGCTCCAAGCCCTATCCAGCCTGGCCTTGAACCTCTCCAGGGATGGGGCACCCACAGCTTCACTGGGCAACCTGTTGCAGTGTCTCACCACCCTCACAGGAAAGAATTCTTCCTAATATCTAAATTAAATCTCCCATTTTTCCATTTGAAATTGTTACCCTTCATCCTATGGCTACGCTCCCTGACAAAGAGTCGTTCCCCATCTCTCCTGTAGCCCCCTTTTGGGACTGGAAGGGGCTCTAAGGTCTCACTGGAGTGTTCTCTTCTCCAGGCTGAACAACCCCAACTCTCTCAACCTGTCTTTATACAAGGGCTGCAGCTCTCAAGTTTGGTGGCCTTAGCTCCCAAGACAAGGGTGCTTAGAGGACTCAGCCCTGTGTTTATGTCTTCCATGCTGCTGGTCCTTCCTTGGTTACCTGTGATTAGTTTCACTGGCCAATGAGCGCCCCTGATTCCTAAGATAAATGGGAGTGTAAGGCCATAATTTTGGTACTTGAAGAATTGAGCTTTTAATGATGGGCTATTGGACTGCTTCACCTCTGCAGTTCACACAAGTGTGGATTTGGGTGCCTTTGTGTGTGTTCCCTGTGTGCTTCTGTAACTGCACCTTCTGCAAGTGTCCCAGCCACCTCCCATGGCCTCCCAGCCCTCTCCTAACACCCACTGGCTGGTAGGGAACCATGGCTGCTCTTCTGGGAGGCTGCCCAGGCACGGTGGGGGTCAGCTTCCTCCCAAATGACACTAAATGCATCAGAGATTCCTGGTCACCTGATAGTCATCAGTGGCACTTCTAGGAGACAGAGAAGCTCTCTGTTGAAGAAGAAGGATTGAATGTTCTTCTGAACAGGTTCTCCAGCACAGAGACACACAGAGTAAGGTAGGGCAGGGCTTTCCTCCTCTTCTGGCTTGTATCAGGAATAGTGTGGCCATCAGGAGTAGGGAAGTGATGGTGCCTCTGTACTAGCCACTGGTGAGGTCTCACCTTTAATATTGTGTTCAGTTCTGGGCTGCTCACTACAAGGAGGACATTGAAGTGCTGGAGCATGTCCAGAGGAGAGCCACCAAGCCAGTGAGGGGTCTAGAGAACAAGTCCTATGAGGAGAGGCTGAGGGAACTGGGCATGGTTAGTTTGGAGAAGAGGAGGCTGAGGGGAGACCTCATTGCCCACAACTACCTGAAAGGAGGTTGCAGAGAGGTGGGTGCTGGCCTCTTCTCCCAAGAGAATAACAACAGGACCAGAGGAAATGGTCTGAAATTGTGTCAGGGGAGGTTTAGATTAGATATTAGGAAGGATGACTTTACTGACAGAGTGGTCAGGCTCTGGCAGGTCCTGCCCAGGGAGGTGGTGGAGTCCCCATCCCTGGAGGCATTTAAGAAACACGTAGATGTGGCACTTCATGGCATGCTCTGGTTCCTGAAATTGTTGGGTGTAGTTTGTTTTTTGTTTGTTTGTTGTTTGTTTGTTTTGTTTTTTGTCTTTTGTCTGTTTGTTTGATTATGGTTGGACTTGATGATCTCAAAGGTTCCTTTTAACCATGAAGATTCTGTAGTTCTGGAGCCCTGCTGGGAATTGTCTCCTTTTGGACTGGGCAGTCCTATGAGGGCTAAATTCACCTGTGGAGAATGGAGCCACTGCAGCTCCGAGTCGTGTGCCCGCTCCTTATATACATTCTTATGGCATCTCTGAAGCTGGATGCAAATTGAATTTCAAACAAAAGGTGTCGCCCCCGCTGCTATGGTGGTGAATGACCTCATCTTTGTGAACTGACACTGCCATACATGTTTGCAGGTGATTGTCCAGCGCTGATGGGCTTTGGGCACCGTGCAGGAAGCCTAGCAGAAAAGGCATCCTTGAGGAGCTGCTGCTAAACCCCTGCTTTTTCTCTTTCTCTAACTACGTATATGCATTTTTTTTTCTGTCAATATATATTTCTGGTTATAGAATCAAATGAAACATGCTCGCCTTTTTCACATATGCAACCTCTTTAATTAATCTATATAACTTTCCTGAATTTCTGTTTTCTAATATACCGGTGCTGGGGAAAAAAATCATACGTCTAATTTACATGTCCAAATTAGTTTCAACTTAGTTATATTGAATGATAATAGATTTCTTTTTCATATAATTAATGTTGTCTGCAAACGTAACGTGGATTAAATTTATCATTGTAAAGATCTTAAGATTTTAATATTTTTGCAGAGGCATAAATACAGTGTAGCTATAATTATTTCATTATGTATGTATAAAAATAGGATACGGGGAAAAGTGCATGCTTTCCTTCACTGATTACTCTTAATGTCTCCCAAATTTCCTGATTTACAATATTCTCCAAGGATGTAGATTTTTCTAATTGAAGTACAGTAATTTGCATATTTTTAGACCTTGTGACACAGTTAATTGATATGTCATTACTTGTACGGCACTGAATATATTTTACACGTTCGCTGCAGAGCAGGCTTAACTGGAGACGCAGTGGCACTTGGCGAAGAGCTCGGAACTATTCCATGCGGTTTCATCTTCTCCTTTCCTTCCTCACCCTTCCTTTATGAAGGCGAAGCAAAAATGGGTGATGTAGTAATTGGTGTAGTTCCTGTTCAAATGTACTCGTTAAAATAATGTTCCTGTGTAAATGACAGGAGGAGAAAAGTAAGAGCGGGTAAACAAAGAAAGGAAGAATAATGGGAGAGACAAGGACAAAGAAGATAAGGTTAAGGCTGGGGGGGAGCTAAATGTCAATAGTATCAGCGCTGGGTGTTTGAAAACCAAATTGTTCTGTTTTCCTTTACACTACTCAGTATAAACTTGTTAAATGTGTGCTGTGTGGAGGAATATTTTAAGTGGGTCTTTTAAATTTAGGAGCACTATATTTATCGCGGATGCTAGCAAGGTGCCTAATAGCGCCCCGGGATTCAATAAGGGGCAGAGCTTCTCTAGTGGCAACAGATTTATTTCACCTGGTGCGTACCCCTCGTGGAACTGAGGGCTTTTCATCTTTATTTGCTATCCAGGAAGGTGGCTCAGGCATGTAAAAAGGACTTGAAGGGATCACAGGTTTGTTTTCCCAGGGTTCTGGTTAGAGGTATGGATCGTTGGCTGTGGCCTCCTCATCTCTGGTGGATTTATTATTGATATTGACCATTACTTACACAGGGGTAAGGGTGAACAGGGCAGGGGGTGTCTTATGCAGGTTAAGAAGATACGGTTCTGTTCTTGCCAATGTACCTGATGCCCAAAACGTATGACTTACCCCTGTGTTAATGCCACCTGGATTTTGCCCCGTGGAGTTTGCACTGGGAGCTGCTTCTCAGCTCGATCAGTTAATGAACACCTCGTGTACTCTTTTTCTCTTCTCTGTTTTGGGAGGATAAGGTTGGGTGTGAGAGCAGGAGGTGTCACTAGGGTGAGAGTTACTGAGGGAAGCTATTGCATTTTCTTAAAAAGTGTGATATCCTGGCAGGAGTTTCTTCTCAGGCAGCAATAAAAAATAAATATAAAGCCATCGAGCACGTCTTTCACAACGCTTGTACACCAGAGGCTTCTCTCTTCAAGATACCTCCTGTTGAATCAAGCTCAGGAGACAAATGTGCATTCTGAATCCTGGCTACAAAAGTAGAATTCACCCTCATAAAGACTTGATTATTGTTATTTTTTTCCTCAGCAGAAGGGTGAGGAAAGGGGAAAATTGCCAAAAGCGAATCCCATCTCACCCTCTGAATTTGGGGTTCCAACTCTCATCCAGGGGCTGCAGGAGTTGGAAATGATGGTAGAGCAGCACCAGCTCAGAAATGTATGTGGGAGGCTCTGCCCAAATTGGCATTTCACTGCTCTGTGATAAAAACATCTTTAGGGGAACTGTGGAAACCAAAGCTGGTGAAATTGAGGGAATTTTCATCCGGTGCGTTATGTGTATTGTTTGTGGTTTGAATTTCGTTTAAATTAAGCAAGCCCTGGTGGACTTTCCCAGGTCTCCCTAGCTTCATTCCCTCCACACAATGGTAGAAAAGCCTTTCTTCCTGCAGAATCACGGCCTGGCAAGGGGGTTCAGGTTTATTTAGGATAGCGTTAACTCCACATGCGTTCAGCCATCTAGGAGACAGCTGTTTATGACAAGGCAGCTGTTTAGGCACTATGTCATCGGGGAGGGAGAGAGAGAGGGAGGGATCTCCAGGCCATAGTGTCTGCCACCAGCCTTCAATGCCAGACTGAGGATGTGACAAATGACACGGGTGAGAAAATCAGCAAGAGAAATCGGGAGATTTTTCTGTGCTACAAGAGTAGCTTTCTCTGAGGATGCAGTTTCAGGATGATTTGAATGTAGACTAGTTAGAAGTTATTTCATTATATTTTCTTTTAAGATAAATTTAACACCAAGAATAAAATAATGTGCAATCTTTTCAGCTTTGATTTCTGCTCCTTTTAGAAGGGCCCCATTTGCTGCTTGAAGTTCTCAGCAACTGCCCAGCAAGGAGGTGTAGCATTTATTAATAGTAAAATATAATCTGCTCTCTGTAATTAATAATAATTAATAACGATGCTCCTTGATGATTGTATCAAATGAGGTGATTGATTTTCCACTGGAGAGATTCCCTTATAGGATACTTCTAATTTTGAATGCCCTGAGAAAAGATGTTTTGAACAAAAAAATACACAGCCGGTGAAAGAAGTATTTTCTCCTTTCCAACCAGGTCTAAGCATCATCGATTCCGACTAGAATCCCCGAATTGTTAAAAGCAACGCGAAGTCTTGGGGTGTTTTTACATCTCGGGGCTTTCTCTCACTTTGCCAGTCGTGCAGCTCAGGGGTTTTACTGCCCTTGAGGAAGAGCGATGGCGCTCGGGCATCGATTGTCTACGTACAGGGCGCTGCAGTTTCATAGACGGGTCCATCAGGCGCTGCTGAGCCACAGCTGAGCAAGGCCTGCGCGAGTGGTGCTGGTCTCCTCTTACTGGGGAAGATTTCTGAAGGTTACTGTGCACATACCAGCAACCTGTAGGTTCCCACTTTCTTAATGGGAAGGCAAACCTGTTAACAGCTGTCTTCCCGAAGGGGAGAACTCAGGTTTTGCTCTTCCGTATTTTCTTCTGGTGTTCACAGGTTTCTTGTTAACCTTACTGTGTTTGCCTTCTCAAGAGCACCCTTGCAGGTTCCTCTGTCTCTGAGAAAACATTTTCCTCCCCCTAGACCATAGTGCCTCCTAAGCTGCCCCGGGAGAGAGAGATCCTTTGTGCATCACTGATGGGTCTTTGGTGGTCCATCAGGAATCACAGAATATGAGGGACTGGAAGGGACCTTGAAAGATCATCTAGTCCAATCCCCCTGCTGGAGCAGGAACATCTAGATCAGATCACAGAGGAATGCGTCCAAGCGAGTTTTGAATGTCTCCAGAGAAGGAGACTCCACAACCTCCCTGGGCAGCCCCTGCCAGTGTTCCCTCACCCTCACTGTGAAGAAGTCTTTTCTCCTGTT
>VZTM01004470.1:323736-352931 GCA_013400555.1 Jacana jacana | reverse complement strand
TTGATGAATACATTGAACAGTACAGGTCCCAGTACTGATCCCTGAGGGACTCCACTAGATACAGGCCTCCAAGTAGACTCTGTCCCATTGACCACCACTCTCTGGCTTCTATCCTTCAGCCAGTTCACAATCCACCTCACTACCCTATCGTCCAGGCCACACTTCCTCAGTTTAGCTACAAGGATGCTGTGGGAGACGGTGTCAAATGCTTTACTGAAGTCAAGGTACACCACATCCTCTGCTTTACCATCAACTTCTCCAAGTGAAACTTCAAAGGAATTTTAAGAGGGCAGAACATAAATTACCTGAGCTGAAAATTTGTCAAGACAGAGGTTGTAATTCCCACTCTTGAGAGTTTTCTCTTAAAACTATTAGCCTGGATAAAGCCTGGCCCTTTAGGAGTCAGTTGCAGTTGACCCCTGGAATCACCTCCAGCCTCATCTAAGTCATGTCTGGACCTGCAGTCCTTGACTGTGCAAGGCTGCTCGTGTCTTCAGGGTGAGCAGTGGATAAATTTGAGGTATGTGCAGGTAATTAATCTCCGGGGTAAGGATGAGGAACAGCTCATGTATAGCTGGAAAAATGATGGGGATGCTTGAGCTGGAGAGCCATGCCGGAGATGGGAATGTGGGGTGGCAGCTTTTCGGTCGGGCTGGCAAAAGCACAAAGACAGGGAGTGGCTGGAATTTGAAGTTTGGTAAAGTCAGACTTGAAATAGCGCCTACTTATAGCGAGCGACGAGGGCAGCTACAGGCTATGCTTGGTGTGAGGTGCGGGGTGGGACTTGCCCATGGCTTGTGCTTTTTGAGATGAAGTTGAGTGTCCTTTTGTCACCTGTAGGAGAGTTTCTGTGGTCCTTCGAAGTGATGGTGAGGTGCAGCTGTGTGTTTTCCTTCAGCTCTCTGCTCAGGGCACCTCTTGCCCTTTTTCTTCTGTGGTGGACACAGTTGGGTTGCCTTCACTGCTTTCAGCACGTCCATCACCTTTAAAGTCCATCACCCTTAAAGTCCCACCTCAGGAAGGTGATTATAACAGTCTTGTGTGTTGGGCTTCCAACAAGACACCTGCATTTTTTTTTCCTTCCCACAATTAACTGGATTGATTCTGTGTTTAATAACTGTTTGCCTCTGAAGCCTGATGTGTTCCATGCTCAGAAGTGGGGCTTTGAAACAGGGGGGTACCGATGCTCACTCGTTATTTGTGTTTGACTGGCACAGACATGGTCTTGTTTATCATCATGTGAAGATGGGAAGGAATCTGTCAGGTCAGACAGATGTGAATGGACCAGGTTGCCCAGAGAAGCTGTGGCTGCCCCATCCCTGGATGAGGTGTAGAAGGCCCAGGCAGGATGGGGCTTGGAGCAACCTGGTCTGGTGGGAGGTGTCCCTGCCCATGGCAGGGGGGTTGGAACTTGAGGATCTTTACGGTCCCTCCCAACCCAAATGATTCTGTGATTCTATGAATGCGTGGTCACCTTTCCTGGGTCATTTTTCTGCTGGTAGGATCTCGCCTCATTTCATTCTATTTGCAGGGTCTTTGGTATTTGATGGAGCTTTACGTTTTGTTCATTGGGTGTTTAACTCTGGTCATCTGTGAGCCGAACTATTGTAATGTAGCTGAAATTTTGATTGAATATAGGGCATCTGTGTGCAGTGCCACAGCCTGTGGGGTAACTGAGATCATGTGGCATCGTCTCACGGTCTGTCCTCTCTGGAAACCGCAAAAACTATCTCCTTTCTACTTCTATTGTCTAGATATTTTGATGAACAGATTTCAGTCTAATCTCTTACAGAGAATCAGAGTGAAAGTTAAATCTGCAAGCTCTTCGGGCGTTAGGTATGTGTGTTATTAGCTGCTCTATGAGCATGAATCTCTTAAAGTATTTTCAGAGAGGCCTTGAGCCCAAAAGGCTTCGTCTCATGTATCATAATTACATACACACACACATATGTGCATATGAGCATGACACCTTGGCTTGATTCTTCTTAACAGGGGAGTAGGTGGAAAGGTCAGGAGAGCTTCTCTCGTGAGTGCAGGAGAAGGAACTGGCAATACCCACTGGTCCTGGGCTGTATTTACAAATGGGAGTGATCAGTGGAGACTCCATAAAGGCAAACATTTCCCATCTTTTGAGCCCTCCTGCAGTGTTTTTAATGTTGTCTCTCAAAGGTTAAAACATAAAGGTCAAACCTTAAAGACTAAGAGGAGAGTGTTTACTGCCAGGGTAGGTCCATCACTAGGTGCTTATCTATCTTCTGAGTTGCTAACAGATGTTCTGCCTGTCCTGCTGGATGAAGTAATGAAGTCTTTGTTTATTCTCATACATATAAAAATTCCAATATAAATTAGTTATCCTGAAAGCCAATATTCCTGATGCTTATTTCCATACTATCAGAATTGCAGAAAAAACTGAAAGTAATATATGTCAATTAATATAAAATGTACAAACGAGTCTTTATTGGAAACCGTATTTTTCTAATCTCTGGATTGTTTTTGAAAGCATTTATTTTTATTAACTAACAAACTTGCTTTGTTGGGCAGTTCATTAGCTGTAGAAAGATTTTATTATTTGCACCAAAAGTCTGTAATAAAATTCTAGTGGTATCGTTTAGAGCTGATTTTTTCATAAAGCATTATGCGTCAGGTAAATAGTCTGAATGTAAATGTCTACTTTAGGCAGGGTTCATTAACGAGTAGAAAAGATGCAATTTTGACTAGGAATGAAAAATAAAACAATGAACTATTTCCTGACATAAAAATAATGTAATATTTCAAACTGGCTCGTCCCAACCCTTTCAGATAGTTAAATTTTAGATGTAGCTGCTATTACTTTTGCCCGACAGTGGAGCGGTGCCAGCCAGAGTACAGCTTGCAGTATCCAACAGCACACAAGCATTTAGTGTGGAATGGTAGATCTTAGCCATAAAAGTGAAATGCTTGCTGGTTTGAAGGTCTGCCCTGCGAAATGGCAACAGATCAGGGCTGTTTCTTGTGTATAAACTGGGATTCAGTTGTGATTCACTATGTAGACTGGCTTGTAGGTCTTCATGATAAAGATCGGGTACTGACGGACACCAAGGTGAGACCATTGATCCATTTCTCCCCAGTGCTCAAAAAGTTGTTATTAATAGTAATTATATCTTGCATTTCTATGCAAGTTTCCTAAATTGTGTAGCAGGTAAAGGAAAAAATCCTGCCCTTGCTACACTCTGAGTATTTCCTTTGACTCAGGGAGCATCTTGTGTCCGTGACACACATGCAATATTTACCACAAAGATGATGAGGGGCCTGGAGCATCCCTCTTACGAGGAAAGGCTGAGGGACTTGGGTCTTTTTAGAAGAGAAGACTGAGGGGGGAATCTGATCAACACCTATGAATACTTCAAGGAAGGGGCCAGGCTTTTTGTAGTGGTGCCCAGTGACAGGACAAGAGGAAACAGGCACAAACTTGTACATAAGAAGTTCCATCTAAACATGAGGAGGAACTTCTTCACTTGGAGGGTGGCAGAGCCCTGGAAGAGGCTGCCCAGAGAAGTGGTGAAGTTTCCATCTCTAGAGACATTCAAAGCCTGTCTGTACACATTCCAGCCTGCTGTGGGTGGACCTGCTTTGGCAGGGGGGTTGGCCTAGATGATCTCCAGAGGTCCCTTCCTGCCTCCCATATGATTCTGTGGTTCTCTGCTGACGTTTTTTTACAATGAGCTGATTAACCTTTATTTTATACTCAGAGAAATCTGTGCTTCAGTATGAAATGCCTCTCTACCATCTAATATCATGGCAAATGCAGCCAAAGGCTAGAGATGATGTTTATATGAGATTTCCAGCCCATGCCTGCCAGAGTGAAATGGCTGGGGTAGGTGTAAACCCACCGAAGGGTTTCTCTTCCATTTTCTGCTGCAGTGGTGGCTGGATATCCCAGAAGGTAGAATAATTTGTTCTGTGTTCTTAGTTTCCTTCTTTATGCAATTAAAACTTAATCTCCTGTGTCCTGTGTGGCAGACAGTTATCCTTGAAACCAGTAAGTGGTATCACCGTCTTTCTGCAGGTGGGGAGTACCTAAATTGGCTTTCCAGAAGCCATCAACTGCTACCACCACGTGAGTCCTAGGACCAGGAGAGACAAGAGTAAAATCTAGGAGCTTTGGCCCTTAAGGCTTTGCTTATCTCTGGTGCTCTTTTCTCCATGAACTACGTGGCGTTCTCTATAAAAGAAGGAACGCCCCAGTAGAGGACTGAAAACCTTGCTGATGCTCCCACTCAGAACCCGTTGAGACCAAGGACTTCAAAAGCTGGTTGCAAAATTTGCTTTGTGCTGCAACCTGAGCATATGTTCAGCTTGCCTGTTGGGAAAGAACTTTCTCCAGAAATTCAGAAACTTTGATTAGTTATTCTCTGAGTTGAAGAGGTGTCAAAGATAGAGAGAGGTGGACCAGATTGAGGATCCATCCTTCATCCTGCAGTTTAAGCCTCCCCTTACCCCCAGGTGAATTTAAATTCCCATTCTCAGCATGTCGCTGCTTCAGGTGAACTTGGCCTGCTGGCTATAATACATAACCAGGGGAAAAAAAAACCAACAAAATTGGAAAATAACCTTTACAACCTCCTCTGTACAAATCCAACAACTTTCATCATCCTTCTGTGTGCTAACCCTTCGGTTAGGGTTGCCGTGTATGGACCAACAAGGCTCCCAAGGAGCTAGTCTGTTTTCTGAGTGAAATGATAAATTTCCCTTCCTTTCTCATCATTACTTCATAGAGCAAAAAGGATCCTTGGGTTCAAATAATAATAATATATATATAGTGGAGGCTCTGTGGGGGACTGCCGTGAAGCAGTAGTTAGTTCTCATAAAGTTTTTTAATAGGACGGGAGCCCCAGGATTCGAGGGAGAGAACATTAATGTCCTTTTCAGAACGTCGTGGAAAATAAATATTGTGCAGCCCCAATCTCTTGGCAGTTTCAAAGAACGTCTAAAGAGGATCATTATGAGACCATTTATGATGGGAACACGACTCCAGTGCAAGTCTTTGGAGTCTCTGCTGGGATGTTGTTCCTACTACTTGAGATTAGGAGAGGAAAGCAATTTCAATAGAAGTCTGTGGAGACCATGTGGCAATTACATTACTGACAATATCAGTATGATTTTAGTGAGAGTCTCTGGAGACCCCAACTTCTCAGTGAAGTGAAATGCATCATGCCCATACAAATTATATTATTGTTTGAAATAAACCAGAATAAGTCAAAGCTAAACAAGCACTGGAATAACAGGAGCATTCAAATTACAGACTCACAGAATCGCATAATGATCAGACTCACGAACTCCCAGAATCTCCAGAAGGAACCTCTGGAGGTCCTCTAGTCCAACACCCCTGCCAAAGCAGGTCCTCCTAGAGCAAGTTGCATAGGGATGTGTCCAGGCGGGTTTTGAATGTCTTCAGAGACCAAGATTCAGAGACCACCTCTCTTGGCAGCCTCTTCCAGGGCTCTGCCACCCCGACAGGAAAGAGGTTCCTCCTCATGTTGAGATGGAACTGCTTATGTTCAAGTTCATGCCTGTTCCCTCTTGTACTGTCACCGGGCACCAGCGAAGAGAGACTGTCCCCATCCTCCTGACACCCACCCTTCAAGTACTTATAGATGCTGACCAGATCCCCCCTCAGTCTTCTCTTCTCCGGACTAAAAAGACCCAAGTCCCTCAGCCTTTCCTCATCAGAGAGATGTTCTAATCTCCCCCTTTTAAGCCTTTGCTAGGACAGGGCTCCCCTGACTCTACTCCGCACTATGGCATCCAAGGACAGGTACAGCTTGAAAGGAGCAGCGTGGGGGTGTTAGCTTTGTGACAGTGCTGGGGAAGCACAGTTTGGAGATAAGCCTTATGGCAACTTGGGCAAGAAATGCTGTCCCACAGCCTTGCCGTGGTCCACTGCCCCTGTCCTGTCCCCCCTGGCTGCCTGGGGTGATGTGTGGGTGATGATTGCTCTGGAAAACCAAAATGGAAAGGCTGCCTCGTTTAGGTTGACCATACGGTTGGTGGCCAGTCTAAGGAGGGAATTGTACAACTGGGTTGTTTTTCCCAGCTCCTGCTGTGCCAGTAGTTATGTGTGGGCTCTGGAGATTGCAGAAGGCAGCAACCTGTCAGAAAGAGAGGAAGGAAGGATTTGGGGTTAAAACCAGTCTGATGGCCATGGTGAAACAACGACTGGTTCAAACGATGTGGCTGGGACGGTGGCTGAAGTCTGCCAAGCTCTGAGGAAGCAGTTCCCAGGCTTTGCTTTTCTGAAGGTACACCCAAGCCCCCTCCCTGGGAGGCCATCGCAGGGCACTGCTGGTTCCTGAAGCTGTAGAGTACCAGCAGCAGAAGATAAAGAAGATACCCCTGTGTCCATTGGCACTGGCTGAGAGCTGAGCAAGCCCCATTGGTCACCCAGGACCTTTCGTTCTTCCACCCTTTACCTTCTTCACGTAGGCTGTGAGAAGCGGGGGAGACGCAGCGTTTCCAGGGCTGGAGGGAAGGCAGCCAGGGTAAAGTGCAGTGTTTGCATTTTATTGATTCTTACCCATCGATTCTGATGGGCTGAGGTGTCTGCGAAGGAGAAGGGAGACTGGCAGGCAGACAGGAGCTCCAGCATCAGAGGCAAGATGCCCCCCCCCCCCTCTCTCCCTGACAAGAGAAAAAACATATAAACAAACACCCCGGATCTAAGAAGAACCAAAGAACTGGGAGCGCTGTTCCTGGAGAGTGATGAGATGCACCAGAAGCAGCTTAGTTTGATCACCTCTGCAGATAAGAAGGTGGCAAGGCACACATGTGAGCGTTTCATGACAGGTTGCCTTGTGCCAGCTTCATTTATGGTGGCATTTCGTGTAAGCCGGAGGGTGACAAAAATGTAAATATACATCTCCTCACGCAGGAGGTGATTCTCCTTGGGTGACTCAGATGTGGGAATCAAGAGATGTGCCCTAGCCTGGCCTGCCAGGTAGGAGGAAGGCGTCTGAGGGGGTACTGAATATCCAAAATACATACATTGAGTGCACAGAGTCCGTGCATTACTCGGTGTGCTTCATATGAATCATTTTATTGGAAAGGCTCAGCACATTCTGAGGAAAACGTGCTCCACAAGAGTATTGATCTTAATACAGGTTTCTTTGAAGATATATGTATATATATTCTCAGACAAAGCTGCTCTTCTGATTGTAGCCAGTTTATTAGGGGCTCATTAAAAAATGTTGCTTGTGTGCTCTGTCTCTGCATGCGTTGTGGAGGCAAAGGTGGCACTAAATCATCCTTGTGCCCTCTGGATCCTGGGGCTCAAAAATACCCCGATGTAACTCATAGTCCTGAGGAGCTTGTGCAAATCCTGGTGACCATCCCCCTGCAGCATCTCTTGTGGAGCAGGGAAGTGATGGTGCCTCTGTACTAGCCACTGGTGAGATCTCACCTTTAATATTGTGTTCAGTTCTGGGCTGCTCACTACAAGGAGGACATTGAAGTGCTGGAGCATGTCCAGAGGAGAGCCAGCAAGCTGGAGAGGACTCTAAAGAGCAAGTCCTATGAGGAGAGGCTGAGGGAACTGGGCATGGTTAGTTTGGAGAAGAGGAGGCTGAGGGGAGACCTCATTGCCCTCTACAACTACCTGAAAGGAGCTTGTAGAGAACTGGGTGCTGGCCTCTTCTCCCAAGAGAATAACAACAGGACCAGAGGAAATGGTCTGAAATTGTGTCAGGGGAGGTTTAGATTAGATATTAGGAAGGATGACTTTACTGAGAGAGTGTTCAGGCACTGGCAGGGCCTGCCCAGGGAGGTGGTGGAGTCCCCATCCCTGGAGGCATTTAAGAAACACATAGATGTGGCACTTTAGGGCATGCTCTAGTGGCCAGGATGTAGGGGGGGGTTGTGAGCCTATGATTGGGCTTGGTGATCTCAGAGATCCTTTCCAACCATGATGATTCTGTGATTCTGTGACTTGGTGGCTGGAATGAGAGGCACCTTCCTGCTCTGGTCAGAAGAGGAGACTGAGCTTCTCCTGAGACATCCCTATGGAAAGGGACGAGCAGTGTGTCTGATGGGGAGCCCAACTCAGGTGTCACCAGCCTTTTCTTGAACAAAACCACGTGAAAGAAGCAATGTCAGGTAGCCTGTTATGTCCGGAGTCTGTGCTGCACCTAGCAAACCTTGAGAAATGATCTTCATTCACTCACTTCATTCAGGAAATGAAGTGAGAAGGTAATTTCTCAAGGTTTGCTAGGTGTACCCACAGCTTCTCTGGAACAGGGCAACCTGTTCCAGTGCCTCTCCACCCTAACAGCAAAGAATTTCTTCTTACTATCTCATCTAAATCTCTCCCCTTTCAGTTTAAAACCCTTACCCCTCATCCTATGGCTCCATTCCCTGATGAAGAGTCCCTCCCCATCTCTCCTGTAACCCCACTTAGGGACTGGAAGGGGCTCTAAGGTCTCCCCAGACAGAGCCTTCTCTTCTTCAGGCTGAGCAACCCCAACTCTCAGCTTGTCCTGACAGCAGAGGTGCTCTAGCCCTCTGATGATCTTCAAGGCCCTCCTTTGGACCCATTCCAACAGGTTCATATCCTTCCTGTGCTGAAGACTCCAAAGCTGGACGCAGTACTCCAGGTGGTGTCTCACCAGGGCAGAGTAGAGGGTGAGAATCACCTCCCTTGACCTGCTGGCCATGGCTGCTTTTGACATAGCCCAGGACACTGTTGGCTTCTGTGACCCAGCATCCAAAGGTGAGATCCTGCCTATGCAGTGAGATGCTCGAGTTAAGGATGTGCAGTTTGAAAACGCTGTTGCTGCTAATTTTGTCTCTTCTTGTTATCCTGCATTGGCTTCGAATGCTCTTAAGTCATTGTGGCTTCTTGCTTAACCCTGTTGAAAGAAAACAATAGGCCTATCATTAAGTTTAAATGCAAGATACAATTAAAAGCTCAGATCTCTGATGTGGCACTTTAAACCCCTCCCTGTAGATGGAAGGAGGTTTATTTCCCATTGGGAACTCTGCATTATTTAGTAGATTTGCCTTGCAGGACCGATAATTTCAAGGCTTTACGATTATATAGAGGATCAAACATTTCTGTGGCTTGAATTAAAGCAAAATAATCACCATCTCCATGTAACTTCGTGGTTTCCTGGACAGGCTTTTTTCTTTCCTTACCTTCTGAGCAGATTCTTTTTCCTATACCCTCTTCATTTGACACGTTTTTTTCTTCCTGGAGCGCATCTTCTCTCTGGTTCCCTGGTGAAGCAGCTTGGCCAACTCAAAGAAAATGAGGGTTTCAGTTCCACTCCCTCCTGTTGTGAGACCCCAGATGCCTACGCCCCAAACCNGCCACCTGGGCACACTGCTGGCTAAATCCTTTTATTCAAACAAATCCTTTTATTCAAACAAGAAAACTGCTTAATTTCACCCTGTGCTGTTCGTATCCTTCGGCTGCTCCTTCACATCTCTCCTTTAGACCAAACTCTGTAAATGTAGAACTTTTTCACTTTTGTGGTTTGCCTTTGCTTGGTTTTGTGGCTGGCCTCTGTCTCTTCAGCCGAGCAGCACTTTACTGATGCTTCTTCAGTCTTCTTGAGAGGGTGCTGTACTTGTCAGTGCTTGTCTTGGTCCCGGGGGCGAAGAGGTACGGCTCAAGCAGACATTCAGAGAGGAAGCTATTCCTGGAGGAGCAGGGCATTGTGTGTTTTACTTCTCCTTTAATACTCCCGGCGTTTTGGTGTGTGCTGGAGCGTTTGGTTTGAAAGAGAATGTTCACCCTGAAGAAAAAGGTTTCATGCCGTGACAGAGGTTCTCTGAAAGTGGTGGTTCTTCATCAAGTACCTCACCCCGCAGTTTTGGTTTGTTTTGGTTTTGTTGTGGTTTTGACCAATCAGACAGATGATGATATCCCTCCCTCCCCGCTAAGGAAAAGAGAGGAGAGGAAGGGATTAAAGAGATTCAGGAGTTTAGAAAAACTAAACTACTTTAATGAAAATAGAAATAATAATAATATGATAAATAATAAAAAGGAAGATTAAAAAGTGTAAAAGAAAGGAGAAAAAAAAAAAAAGGTATGCAGTCTATACAAAACTGTGTGAAGCTCCCAGGACAACGATCACGTCATCAGCAGCATCAGGGAAAGTCCCAGACTGGACTCGGTGACCGACAGAAGCTGCATTCCAGCTCTGGAGTCAGGAATGCTCAGAGCAGGATCAGATGTACATGAACAGACAGGGTCCTCCTCAGACGTCGGCCATTGAAGGAAGAGAGTTGACCCTTTGATCCCTCAGCCTTTATACTGAGCATGGTGCAGATGGGATGGGATACCCCAGTTGGTCAGTTTGGGGTCACCTGTCCTGTCTATTCCTCCCCACAGGTGTGACCCCTCTGAGCTTTTCCACTTCCCACCCTCCAACGGGGCAAATAACGACATTCCCTGCCCTTGGTTGTTCCAGCAATAAGTATAAGCAAGGGCCTCTCTGCACCATCCCTTGGTGTGATCAGGTCCCATCTCTATGAGACAGAACAGTTTCTGACCAATCTGCTGTTAATTTCAGACTTCAGTTAGTTAGAAGAGGCCCAGCTAAAAAAAGTAAAATTGCTGAACAGAAAATTGGTTGGTTTTACCTCAAACCAGGACATATTATTTTTCAGTTGAGGTTGTTATGTTTCCGGTGGAATCCTGAATCCTGGCTGCCAGCTGTGGTTTCTGGTGGCGGGATGGATGCTGCCTGAGCCGGGGCAGGCTTGATGGCAGCCTCATGTCCTCCACCAGCCCTAAATGATGTATGAAACCCAAAATCCTCACTTGCCCCCACGCTGGGAGGGAGGAGGGAGAGGATGCTTTGCTGCCGCCGCTTCTCTCCTCTCTCAGCTGAAACTCCTTGGCGGAGAATCATTAAAAAATAAAGACGAGGGTAAAGAAAAACCAGAAATGACAGCCAGAAGACAGGGGAAAACCAGAGAGCAAACCAACAGGAGAGCCAGTTAAGGCCACCTACCCCTGCCCGTGGCTGGCTACGGGAAGGGACTGCCAGGCACGCACCCTTCTTCTCCGACACGAGTCTTCTCATTTTCCCGGGGAACTGTGCTTCCTATCAGCTACAGCACCTGGTTGAATCCCTCTATTTATCTTTTCCTTTTAATTAAGAAGTAATGTCAGTGGGATGAAAATAAAAGCTGACAGGATGAAGATCTCCTGCTGTATTATAAAAACAATGTGAAGGTGAAACCGAGATGTTGATTTCTGAAAGCAAGAAATCATTTTCTAGTGGCAAGATCCTATTACCGGGAGCTTATTGTTGTTATATTAATGAATGAAAAATACGCACGGTGAAGTGAGCAACGGGAGATCTGACCAGACAACCAGAAACTAAGTTCCTCACGCAGGCGATGGTGCAACTGAGGCTAGTGCTTGGCTGCTATTTTTGGAGAGCATTGTCCCGGCTGGCTCAGAGAGGATGTTGTCCTGGGTTAACGGGCCTGAAGAATTGCCAGAGACCCCTGGTAAGGGACTGGGGGTGTCAGGTCCTTCATGCTCTTAACACCCGTTGACTGCAGTGCAGCTGATGATGGATAGGAAGGCCGTGTGGGCATTTCTAAGGCCTCTGGAGTTGAACCCAGAGTCTTGTATCAGGCATGTGGGCTTCCTCGGTTGCCTGAGGAGGGCTGGTTGCTTGACAGTGGGGATCAAAACCTGCCAGCCTCCTGAGAAGAAGCACATCTGCATACTCAGCTGCTTTCTGCAGTAGAAGATGCAGAGGAAAAGAACTTTTTTCCTTAATTTTGCCTTTCAGGCTGTTTATTAGTAGCTGTAGGGAAGGGTCTTGATCCGCTCAAGACGCTTTGCTGTCTCCTCAAGGCGATTTTCCTTGGACAAATTGACCCAAACTGGCTTTTTTTCCTTTAGAGGACAGATAAAAAAAGCCACCTCCTCTTCTGCAGCATAACTGAGTGGTCAGAAGGTTTGACCATGGTGAGATGTTTGTGAGTTTGGGTTGTCGACTCTTCTTCTTGTGGGGTCCAGTATGTCCACCCTCAGGAGCATGGCTGTGGTGGTCTTGTGGGCAGGTGGGGAGCAGGCAGGAGATGTTCCACATCGTTCTTACCCCAAGACATCTGAATCGGTGCCCAAAACTTTGCCAGAGCTGGGCAGACAGACAGTGTGGCATAAGGACGGGCAGCCATTAGAGCAGCTGGGTAGGGAAGCGTGTGTTCTTGCTCCCAGGAATATGTCTGTATTTCTAATTTAAATCACTCTCAGACACAATGAAGAATAAAGCATTTTGATCGGAGTTACTGGTGACCTATTTAACATTTAAACCGGTTGGCACTTACTCCAGCTCGTTTATGAGTCCTTAATGAGTTCTCTTGGATGTCAGCATTTACTACTTGTGTAGCTTTATGGCCCTGGATTCGGGAGCTGTGAGTGGCTGGTTTGGTGACCTTGGGCAATGCCCTGAATGTAGGGGTGCCTCAGTTTCCCATAAAGAGGACGGTGCAGGGATACCTTTCATGGCTGCTTGCGCCTCAAATTATATGGGACAATTACTTCATTACATTTTGTTTGCGTATAACCCAGTGTTACGGCCACCTGGCTTTCCATGGGGCCTCTAAGTGATGCTATTTTAAAAATGAAAGATGATGGTTAAGAAACGCAGCATAGCATGACAGGGACACACACACATCTATACCTGTAGGGTCTCGCCTTAAAGAAGGCAGAAGAGCAGCGGGGTCTATTCGTCAAAGTGATGCAGTCCCAGGACACCACGGCCATGATTTCATTTGTATGACTCTCTGCCCGGGTGAGGAACCCATACCTGCTTTCTGGATTTTCAAACAGATAAGCAATTTTTTAATTGATGCTTAGCCTGAATATATCTAATGTCAGCCAACTGTTGTTAATAGGAGCTATTATAACATAAAAGTGCTGATATTTTATAATGTAGATGGTCAATCCCAGCAGGACTATACATCCAGGCCTCTTCTACAAGGTTGCAGCAGTCATTTGACACTGGTGCTGAATTTATGTCGTCAGATCCATGCCAGCTATTGAAACTTGACAACTAATTCTGGATAAGACTGATTGGAATTGATAAACCCTCTTTTATTTTGGGGCGAAAATTGGAAGTGGCTGCTGGTCCAAATAGAATCTCTTATCTGGTATGGCACGATGGCATTTAATGAAAAACATTCAAACAAATCTACTCCTGGATTGCCCTGAAGATAGAGAGTTGCAGAGTTGGATGCAATTCAAATCAGTCCTTCTTTATTTTGCATAACTTTGGGGCACGCCGAGCCGCTTCATCAGCACCCGATGCCATTAACTTTGGTGGCCACCGCCTAAATGTCTGGCTCCTCACGTGTATGAAACATTATATTATTAGAATTGGTGCTTGGGAGATAAGAAAAAAAGGTGTTTGTTTGTTTGTTTGTTTGGCATTCTTTGCATGTGCTAATAACAACACCTTAAGTTATTAGGACTGCAACGTGTTTTAAATTTGAATGGTGGTGGAAAGCATTACCTTGGGCTTGCAGTATTACAGAGACTCAGGTGTTGACAATTTGCTTATTTTTGAAATCTGGCTAGAGCTTGGCTCCTCATCTTTCTCCCACAATACCCCCAAAACCAGCTAAAAAAGCTGGAGAGGAGGTGGTGCAACGCTGTCAGGGCAGCTCCTCCTGCTGCAGCTCCGCTTGTCGCCCTGGAGCTGTGTTACCAGTGGCTTGTGGCCACGCTAAGAAGCCATGGTGACAACTAGTCTGAGCCTGGTGGTGTGACAAGACATCTGGGTGGCCGTGGCACTGGGTTTGGCCCGCGCCTTGCTGCCTTGTCACACAGGGCTGGCGTCTCTGTCCCTTCCGCGTGGACGATTCCCAGGGAGCACAGGAGGACCAGAGATCAGAAGCCAACTCAAGATCTGCTGGCAGTTTTAAAAACAGGAGGGATGTCAGCGAGGCATGACAGTGTCACCTTCAGCCCCTTCACCACCGTGCGGCACTGCGGCACGTCTGACCCGGTGGGGCTGCGTTGTGGTTTCCAACCAGCTCTCCCGTTTTGAGGGTTGTCTGCTCAACTTCACGAGGGGAATGGGCTTTTACAGGGTTGACTTTTTTTGTTGTTTGGGTTTTCCAGTGTAATTTCCATCATTCTTCTAGTGCTGTAGCGAATTCTGATGTATTTGAGGGATCGTTTTCTCTTGTAAATATAGGAGGGCTGTGGAGATGCTCAGAGGGCTGGAGCACTTCTTCTGTGAGGACAGACTGAGAGAGTTGGGGCTGTTCAGCCTGGAGAAGAGGAGGCTCCAGGAAGACCTTAGAGCCCCTTCCAGTACCTGAAGGGGGCTACAGGAGAGGTGTGGACGGACTCTTTGTCAGGGAGTGGAGTGATAGGACGAGGGATAATGGGTTTAAACTGAAAAAGGAGAGATCTTGATTACATCTCAGGAAGAAATTCTTCTCTGTGAGGGTGGTGAGACACTGGAACAGGTTGCCCTGAGAAGCTGTGTGTGGCTGCCCCATCCCTGGAGGTGTTCAAGGCCAGGCTGGATGGGGCTTGGAGCAACCTGGTCCCGTGGGAGGTGTCCCTGCCCATGGCAGGGGGGTTGAATCTTTAAGGTTCCTTCCAACCCAAACTTTCTATGATTCTATAATTAAGGCATTATTTTGGGTGCTGTCACATGGTGAATGCTCAGTGAATGAACATCCCACTATGAGCCTGCTGTCCTAATCATGCCTATATTGTTCTGGTAGCAGCAAACTTAAACAAAAGTTATTTTAATTTGCACATAAAAACTAATCTATGGAGAGACACGCAGTTTTTATCGGGTAATAAAGCACAGTCTCAACCTCATGCCCAGTGCTTCCAAGCATAGTGTCTCTTGAAGGCATCTCAGCAGGGATAGAGACAACCACGGTAAGGTTCAAATTCGGGAGCAGGCAGTAGGAACCAAAAGAAGTAGGAATGTAGGTGGGATTTGGCCAGGCTAAGTTTAAGCTGATGTAGGGAACTCAGCTTCTGGGGCTGGCCTTGGGATAGGAGAATCACCTGGGGCTGAGCAGCACGTTGCATCTTTCAGCCTGTTTCATCCTTCCCTCTTTGAGACTTCCCTCACTCATGGTGATGGTTTGGCCACTGTCCCCTCTCCTCAAACCTTGACAGTGAAGATGCATCTCTCAGAAACCACAGGAGAGCTTATTATATCCCCCCAGCCGCCCCCCTACCTGCTGTTTTTTGCCCACCAGAGTGCAAGGGAGAAAAGTTTGCCAAATTTTTGTCCACCCAGAGGTTCCCAACTTCTTTTACTCGCTTCTATTTTTAGAGCGATTCCCTTTGCTTTTTTTCATCCTGCTACATTTTGCCAGATTTCTGCCCAGAGGAAATTTTTATAGCTCAATTTTAAAGCCCTTGCAATTGAGGATTTATCCTGGGAACGACACAATCCAACTGGAGTAGCACAAATGGCACAGCACCGAAATAAAAGGTTATCAAGACTGTAATTTATTTGTTTAGGCCACTCAAGAGTACAGAAATGCCTCTTATTTCTCTGGCTCCCTGAGTGGGTTGCAGCCCCGTGGATGCTTTCAGGCTGTCTTGCTTTCTCCGTCAGTCATTTTCTCTCCGGCAGCGTTTTTCAGGGAGCGCAATTAAAAAGCTGTTTCCCCGATATGCCCTCCCCCGGCCTCCATCCCTTCCCCTCCAGATCCCAGCTCGGGCGCAGGGTTGTCTCCTCTTTTCTCATCCAGGTGGCTCGGGGAGGGGGGTGACAGAGGGTAATGAACTCTCCTCGTGTCTCGTTAGATGGCACAAGACTGAAATAGCAAAGCGGCCGGCTTTAATCTCCAGCGGTTCGGGTGAAGAAGAGAGGCAGGACGTGAAACCCACTTAAAGTGTGTTCCCAGGTTCTAATATACATCTTGAATTTGCGGAGAATTGACTTGTGCCATTTGTTCAAAGCCAGGGAGTGCATGTGGTCTGCAGCTGAACTTATCACGCTGTAATAATGTGCCAGGCGGTTTCCAGGAGTGATGGATACTGTTTTTCCTGAGTCCTTTCTGCTGAGAAGGATTCAAGGCCAGCCACAACAAAACCGGTGATGGTCATTAGCGGTGCCCCCTGCCAGGCTATTCAGTCAGGTCGAGGTAGGCAGGGGTTTTGTGACCCTTCCTTGCTGGCAACTGGTTGGACTTAACCACAGAAGAAGATGGCATGGCCCTGGGGGGTAAAACGGGGTGAGAAGTCCTTAGTCTCTAATTGGAAGACAACTGAAGGGCTATGGGGAGTGACAAAGAGCAGTGAAGTTCCTTGCTAAGCCTGAGGAAGTCAGTGTCCTGGTGGATACAGAGCACAAGGTGCCAGGACATGCTGAGAAGTCACCTCCTGGATGACAGGAGGTTTGTGATGGAGACCTTTCCCTGCTTAATCGCTGGGAGACCCCTTGGAAAATGGGGATGAGAAGGGACTTTGGAGGGCAAGGAATTCAGGGTTTGCCTTTGACAAGGGGTGTGGTGATTAATATGTGCTGCTTCTTGAAAAATGGGTGGTTGGGAGAACTTGGAAACAAATCAGGGGCCCTTCACCTCTGCTGGTGTTGGCAGCTGGGAGACCACCCAAAGGAAGATCTGCATTTTCTGCTTACAGCTGTCAGCCCATGCCACAGCTGGCTAAAGGCAGATCTAGATACCCAGAATTTTTGGTTTTACCTAAAAAAAGTGAAGCTATTTCAGATGATGTTGGCCCTCTGGAATTCTATTCTGGTCTTCTTGAGTCAGGCTGGAAGAGTTGAGGGGGCTCTTGTGGACCAGGCAGCTCTGGTTGAGCCCTGTGTTCCAGCCACATGATGGATCTATCTTTCTCCTATAAGTATCCATGAAGATTCTTTCCTGCTTTCTACCATTCCTGGAATAGACCTGTTTTGTGTGCTAATATTTTTTTAAATCTTTCCACATAGCTTCCTGGCATTTTTCTTTCTTTTGGTGTAAATTTATAACCAAAACCCTTGTCAAATGCATCAAATATAGAAATAGATAAACTTTATTTTCAATTTGTCTGTTCTTTTCAAGGTGCTAATGAATAGACCAAATCATAGAATCATTTTGGTTGGAAAAGACCCTTGGGATCATCAAGTCCAACCATCAGCCCTACTCTACAAAGTTCTCCCCTACACCAGATCCCCCAACACCACATCTCATCGACTCTCCAACACAGTCAGGGATGGGGACTCCACCCCCTCCCTGGGCAGCCCGTTCCACTGACTGACCACTCTTTCTAGGAAGAATTTTTTCCTAATGTCCAGTTTAAACCCACCCTGCTGCAGCTTGCAGCCATTCCCTCTTGTTCCATCACTAATTGCCCGTGAGAAGAGACCAGCACCAACTGCTTTACAATGTCCTTTCAAGCAGTTGTAGAGAGGGATGAGGTCTCCCCTCAGCCTCCTCTTCCTCAAACTAAACAGTCCCAACTCCCTCAATTGCTCCTCATAAGATTTATGCTCCAGGGCCTTCCCCAGCTCTGTGCCCCTCCTCTGCACTCGCTCCAGCACCTCCAGATCTCTCTTGTGTTGAGATGCCTAGAACTGGACACAATAGAGATAAGGGCACAATGAGAACCTTCCACTGAAAAATGCTTTATCCCATGGAGGAGGGTTGCATGGAGGAAGCAGAATATTGGAGGGAAATATGCTCTGGGGTCCCAGCAGGAATTTCCTTCTCTCTGGAGCTCAGAAATCAGTATTCACAGCTGCTGTGCTTATAGAAACATACCCAGGAGCCAAAAATACAGGATGCTCGGGAAACACCACATTTCTCATAGTAGGGTTTGGCCCTTATGGCCACTGCTCTTATTCCCTTAGCAGGAGGCAGAGCACGAGTGTAGACACTTAGAGAACAAATAAATAATAAAAGGGCTCTTCAGCTACCCTGCATTTTTAAGAAGTAATAGCGGCTGAAGTCTGTGAGAATATGATAAGTATCAAACACTTATTTTTCCAACAGAATGACAAATGCGTCTGGTTAAAAAAGGGTAATTGGGTAATGTGGAGTACAATAATATCTCAGCAGTCTCCCATTTCTTTTTAAAGAAAAGTACAAACCGTAATGCATGCAGACTAACATACAGCGGGGAAGACGGCTCTTGCTCAAAACACATGCTGGCTCCTAGCTCATGTCTGGTAGAAATATGTGGGCCACTAGAAAGCAAATGTGAAATCTCGAGTCAGTTCTTTTGATAAGTGCATCCATCATTTTATATTGCTCCAATTTTTAAAGAGTTTGGGATTTTTCACTGCTTTTAGGGTGCCGTGCAGATTACAGGACTGTGGCCTATGTGTACTAATGCGGTCATTTGAAAGTAAACCCTAAAGATATGAAAGATGTCCTTCTTTCTGCCACTGGAATAACTGGTGCATCTCCATCCCAGTCCTGGGTGTCCTTTGATCGATGGATTGAGGAGGGGCTGGTCTAGGTCTCCAGAAGAGTGATTTAAACGTTGCAGCAGAAGGAAGCTGGGGTTCCCACGTGTGGTGGAGCAATGTTGTTGTGGTGTTAGAGAGTAGGACTGTAAACATGGTGTCCTGTGTCTGCCCTCTAAGGATTGCTCTGCTGTCCCTTCTGATCGACAAACTATGTGTGAATTTCTGTCTCTTCCCCTCAATTGTACATGTTTGTGTGGCTATCACAAAGCAAAGCTCTGAATTTTACTGTGATGGATCCAGCTACAAATAGACTTTCCTTTTGTGTATTTGCATTCCATGGGAGAAGGACAGGGAGCTGGGTTTGCCTTAGTTTTGCTTGTCATTTTTTGGATAGAGGCATGAGTACAGGGGCTACACATGTGGCCTGCACGTGCTCTGAAATCCTTTGCCTGGGACTTGCCCACATCCACGTCTGTGGATGTAGAGATTTGTACATCTGAGGCATCTGGCCAACTTCATCTTCTTTGCCTACAAATAAACTTTCAGGTGGAAAAAGAGGACTTGCCTTGGGAGGCTGGAACACACGGTAGCTGTAGATGAAGTTGTCAAGGCCAGGCTGGATGAGGCTTTGAGCATCCTGGTCTGCTGGGAGGTGTTGGAACCCGTGGCGGGGGGGTTGGAACGTGATGATCTCTAAGGTTCCTTCCAACCTGAACCATTCTGTGATTCTATAATTTTTAGAGAATCCTAATGCTTGCTGAGTGCTACCTAACTCTCCACTGCATAAAAATCTCTCCATGTGCTTTTTGGATGGTGGGGTACGTGTATGTGTGTGTGTGAGTATGCATGAAAACTGATTTTTCACACTGATTCTGCACTTTGTATTTTCTGTGACATTTCCCAGAGCTCACACACAAAAGATTCTTCCAAAACAAAAAAAAAAGGATGTACATAGTACTCTGTTTAGTTAGTGTTCCTGTGCAGGTCTGGGGTCCTTTGCAGCACTTTTATGTGTACATTTGAAAAATATTAACATTGAGGTGGAAGAGAGAGTCTGGTGACAACAACCCCAGGTGGTGCTACAGGCTTGGGGAAGGGCGGCTGGAGAGTTACCCAGCAGAAAAGGACCTGGGGGTGTTGGTGGACAGCTGGCTTAACAAGAGCCAGCAGTGTGCCCAGGTGGTCAAGAAGACCAACAGCATCCTGGCTTGTATCAGGAACAGTGTAGCCAGCAGGAGGAGGGAAGTGATGGTGCCCCTGTACTGGTCACTGGTGAGGCCTCACCTTGAGTTCTATGTTCAGTTCTGGGCCCCTCACTACAAGAGGGACCACAGATGTGTCCAGAGGAGAGCCACCAAGCTGGTGAGGGGTCTAGAGAACCAAGTCNTCTCAGAGGTCCCTTCCAACCGTGAATATTCTGTGATTCGGTGATTTGGTGGATTCCAGCAGAGCAGTGTGACCCGAGCTATCTGAGGGACCCTACCATCCCTCCTTGCTTCCCCTGCCTGTGTATCCCATCCCAGTAATGAATACAGAACATTAATTTCATCATTCATACGGAAACTCAGGCTCACTGCAGGTTTCCAGGGGTTCTGCATTGTCAAAAATAACATTTCTGACATCCTTCTGCGAAGGATACCCTACAAAAGCCCAGGGTTGTACCATACCTGACAGTCTGGCAATGTCAGAGGCAGTCAGAGCGCACAGAGTTCTGCTGTAGGGACAAAAATATTCTATATGATTTCTCTGCAGTCACTCACCCTGTACCAATGCGTGTGGGCAAAAAAAGAGAAAAGTTTTCTTCATTCCATAAAATGCCTTTGGATACTGAAAAAATGAAGGCCATGCAATTGCCTGGGTAATATTGTGTGTCAAGGTACATCCTCCTCTTGCTTGGTAAGTGGGAGATTTTTCTTCCTCCTGTACAACGGCTAAAGTCTTTACTACACCTCTACATGTGCTGAATCCGGCCCAGTTTTGCTGACAATGTGGTTTTCAAATATTTTCCCAAGTTATTTTAAATGCAAAAGACCGTATTGATTTTTAAAGCATTTATATTGTCATTTTTCTCTTTTATTAAAAAAAAACCAACCCAACAACAAAACCAGCTTAACGTATTTCACAGCTTGCGTCCCCGGCTTGAAAGCTCCGCAGATACAAATATGATCACAAATGAGAAAAAAAAAACAAACCATTGAAATGCAAAGGATTGGGGTTACTAGATGAGTAGTAAATGAGCATGGTAACTCTTGCACTGCTAAAACTACCTTGCCCAGTACATCTCTTACTTTCTGATTGAAGATGAAATAAAGTTCTCTCCTCTTGTTTGTGCTGCTGATTTGTTGGATATTTATCGATTTACGGATCATAATGCACAATTTTTTTCCCCCCATCTAAAGTAAGAATATTCTGTATCTGTCATGCTTTCTATGAGTAACTGATTTTCTATGATCTGTAAAACTGGTTTGGACCAATAGTCACTAGTCATCAGCATTCATTTCCAAGGGGTTTCTTGAAAGATATTCATTCATTCTGCTAGGAATCGATGAATTACAACCGAGCACTAATATTGTACCATCAGATTTTCTGTGAAACATGAAGAAATGGATTTAGGTGCAGGTAAGTTTCTATTGAATACCTGAGCACCTTTTATGTCTGTCGTTTGATTTAACAGCACTTCCTGGAAAAATCAAAATAACCAGGTCTTATGGGTAGAGAATGAGATGATATTCGTCGTCCTGTTTAGCCCTTGTGCTGTTGAGAGCAACGACGCCCCTGGGATCATTTCCACCCTCTGTTAGGAGCTTGAACAGCTCTTGATGGTCCAGCTGGGTTCAAGGGGGCCTAGGGTTGAAGTCCTGTCTGGCAACACAATGTGTCCAGACAACAGAGTTTTGACACTGCAGGGCTATGGTTTGGGACTGCAACTGCTTCACTGCTTGGTTTTATCCATCCCTTTGTACGGAAAGAGAGGCAGCAGCAAATGTGCCCCTAAGTCCTTAGTGATTTTTCTTATGATTTGGGTGGTTCTGGCTCTTGCCCCAGAGACTAAGCTCTTCAGGTGACCTGAATTTTGCTCTGGCCCTGACCTTAGGAGCTGTTGGTAGGAGACACGCAGAGCATCATCCTCACCTTCACATACTGAATATGCTGGGGGGACAAAGAGGTGGTTGCAGCTATTTGTTGCCTGAGAAATCTCGTTACGCAGGAAATATCCCCGAGGCTGAGGTCTGCTGTCTTTAAGCCTCTTTATGCTACAAGAGCAACAGAAAAGGCCTTGGGGCACCAGAGAAAATTCGATCCACTCTGTTCAGAGGAGTGCAGCATCTCAGTAGCCATAGTTAAAGCCTGTGCCAAAGTCTGCTCCTGCTTTTTTATCAATGATGCCGTGGAGAGCTCAATTAAGTACTGCACCGATCTGTTTCAGTTTATCTTCAAACAATGCTAAATCTGTGGAAAATATGCTGACACTTACTGTGGTGTAATTCGTAACTAAAATGTTGATGATTTTTATGGCCTGAAAAGACTACGTTTTTTTTTAATTTAGCTGAAGAAGGCACCTATGGCTCCAAGTGCGGGGTATTCAGCCTAAATGACTTTAATAGGTTTTCTAATCGTGAGTGCAGAAATGCAGCTTCCTCGTAGATGCTTATGAGGTTCAGCAAATTAATGCCAGGTTCCAGCCTCTGCATTGCTAAGACTTCAGTTCCACGTGTCTCATTAAAACTCTCCTAATGACAGCTGGATTTTTCTCGAAATGAGTGAGTAAGAAGCATTATTAGCAAAATGCCTTCCTCTAACAGTCTTCTGTCAGAATTTCTCATGCTGTACAATGGTCATTTCAGGAAAGTACTAAACAGAGTGATTCATTTCTTCTCTGAAGTGTTTCAGATCTGGCTGGAGCATTTGCTTTTTGTGTATCGTTTTTTGAAGAGAGGGTACTGATTAGTGAAGAGCGAGACACTCGAATTCTTCAGCCCATCAGAGCTAAAAAGTCCCTTTTCCCATCTTCCAGCACGTGATGAGTTTCAGTTAGAGGACCTAACCCTGGCACGCTCTTGAGCCCCATACCCCCTGCAGGATGTCATGCTGTATTTTTTACAGAGTTTTAGCTGATTCCATACAGATTTGGTCTAAAGGCGGTTCAGGTTGGTTTTTGTCTTTTCCTGGGATGTTATGAAAAAGCTTTGTGCTGTGTTTTGTTGAAGGACTTCGAGGAGGAGCGTGGCAGGCGACGAAGGAGGGTATGCTGGTCATGACAGTAGGTGCAAGAGGGAGATGTGAAGGGACCTTGATAGAGAATGTGGGCCAGGCAAGGCAGCAGGATGATGTACCAGCAGCCAGGACGACATCAGCACATGGGCAGGGGCAAAACTGCACAGGTTTTGAAGATGAATGGCTTGAGCCTAATGTGGGAGGGAAAGGAGAAGGAGATCTCAGTAAGAGGGGAGCATCAGGGACATTAGAAATGGGTTTTGTTTTGTTCCCTTAGGTGGCTTCACTTCTTATCCCTTTTTCATTATTTCAGGTAATTGGCTATCAAATGATCTCCTCGGCTTTGGGACAATCTAATTTGTTATGACAGCTGTGAGGGCTGCGTGATTCACCTCCTCCATTCTCAGGCTTTGGAGAGGTTCACAGCCTTGTTTTTTTATATTTGCTCGTAACTGGCTTTGTTGAAAAAGGAGCTCAGCATTCAGATCTAGCGGTCATTCTCCTTCTCTGTCATACCCTTCTGCCCATCAGGTCTTTGCCTGGTGCTTCCCAGATGGTATCCCTTCAACTTATTCCTCTGCTTGTATTCACTTTAAGTATTTTGAAAGGAAATGGTCACCTTTTAAAGGCTGTCTGGCTCGTTGATGTAGCAGCCCACAAGAGCAAGGGACATATTTTCTGTCAAATTTCTCTGGTTCTCTAATGTCTTTTCCCTCTTGAACTCTCTGACAGCTTCCTGGCTCAGCATCTCCTTGTGTCTGTGATGGCACATCCAAAGGAAAACCAACAGCCCGTCTGCCTGGGTACAGATTACAGAAGGTCGCGTTCAGCAGCAGCAGCAGCAGCAGCAGCTTCCTTTCTCTCCAGAAGATTGCATTAGTCACCAGTTGATGCTTTCTTCTCACAATTGTTCCAGGAATCAACGCATCAATGACCAGGGACATGCAAATTCCATGGGTCACAGTTCCATTCTCAATACTTGCATTATGTAAAATAGGGAAAATTAATCAGCCAGTTATATAGAGTGAACTGGCTTATGATGCAACGTTTTGCTAGAGCCAGGTCCGGGCAATTTCTTTCAGGTCCTCTTTTGGGAGTGTTAAGCTTCTCTATGGATGTCTTCCTGATAGATCTCTGTCTTCAGTTCTTTTTAATTAAATAATACAGATCAGAAAAGTAAAACTGCAAGAGTATCTACAGGTGTGGGCCCTGGGAGGGAAGGAATTGAACTGCTGACAAAAGAAATTTTCAGTGGTCCCCAGTGACAGGACAAGAGGTAACGAGCACAAACTGGAACATGGGAAGTGTCATGTAAACATGAGTAGGAACTTCTTCACTGGGAGGGTGGCAGAGCCCTGGAAGAAGCCTCTTCCAAGCTCTCCAGAGAGGTGGTGGGGTCTCCATCTCTGGAGACATTCCAAACCCGCCTGGACCGGTTCTTGTGCAACCTGCTGTGGGTGGACCTGCTTTGGCAGGGGGGTTGGACTAAATGATCCTCAGAGGTCCCTTCCAACCCCACAGCATTCTGGTACTCCATGAGCTGCGCTGTCTCAGGTGGATTTTATGTGGCTCCTCTTTGCCTGAGTTTCATAAAGCAAGTGCAAGTTTCTCATTCCTCTTGAACCAAATGAGTGCTGAATTCTGTTCCAGGCATCCATGGACTGTTGTTGAGCTCACACAAAGCACCATCTCGGTAGATCTGAAGTTAATCTGCTGAAAGGAACAAGTTAAATAATGTAAGGGAATAAGATAGATGAAGGTTGAAGATGGTCTAAGTATTTTCATATCTAGTCTTTTGTGTTAATAAGGCTGAAAGTTACTGGTGCATGTGGGTTAAAATGGCATGTGTGGGTTACCTTTGGGCTTTGTGGGGATTTTTTCAGGATTTTTCCCACTTTTCCTTTGATAGTCAGGGTAGTGACAACACGACCTGCAGTACCCACCAGCTACAGAAACCGCTTTGCTTCCTTTCATCGTCCAGAGAATTAGGATGCGATAGTTACAGTCTCCCCACTACCGTGCATTGGCTAGGTTATCATTCCTGCAGTCTGGGTATTTTACAGAACTAATTGGTAATAAAACAATATTGGAATGTAGAGATTGTCACAGAGTTTGTTGGACAGTAAGGCAGAGCAATTGAAAAGCGAGCCTTGTATCCTCTTGTGAGAAAGCTACTGTTAGCATGCTTTAACTTTCCTCTTTTTTAACTGTTACCTCCTGTTTTTCCAGGAGGACAGAATTCCTCCCAGGAAAAGCTGCTGCTCCCTAACGCTTGCCAGCAAAACTTAGGGCAAGTGACAGATTTCCCACAGCTGGTTCCAGTGTACATCCAAGCACCTAAAAAGAAGTTAAGAGACGCTGGGCAGAGGCCATGTAGCACCTTGTAGGTTAAAAGAGCCATTTTAAAATCAATACTTTTGTTTAACTGGCAACCCAGGTAGTAGTTTCAGACTGGGTGAAATACGGGAGGAGCAAAGCCTTCTCAGAAGGAGCATTTTCAGGTTATCCGTGCTGGAGTGCTGTGCAAGGTTGGGTTGGACATGCACGTCGCCTGGGAATTGCAAATAAACTCATCTTGATGTGACAAAATCACGCATAATTATTTCGAAACCCGAGGGAGGTTGAAATGGCCCCAACTTGGTGATGTCCCGTCAGTGACAGACAGGCAGCTGCGGAATTTATAATGACTCATTTTCCTAGAAGATGAGAAGGAAACTTAAAATAACCTCTTCTGCTGCAGCTCTGGTGTGTTTGCGCTTCTAATTGAGAAACTGTGGCGGAGCAGTGGCAAGCCCCTGGAAGCAGCGGGCTGGCACCCACTCTATCACCCAGGCGTTGTTCTTCCGTGGGCTGTATGCCCCTGATCCCAGGAAAATCTCTTTCCTCCTCTCAGAAGTTCTCTGATACTATTTTTTTTTTACCATCTGGAAGAAGAATCCAGTTTCGCCCTCATAACGATACACAACGCCCAAAAAAATTAAGTCGATGTATCGATCTCCTTAGCGTATACCAAATTCAAAGTGATCAATCAAAACCCAGCAGATAAATCAGCCAGCTAGCCTGCAATTTGTTGACTTTAGACAGAACTAGATACTTCGCAGCCTTATAACAGGAGGCTTTAATTTTCCTTTTATTGCATAAAGCAAAACGTAGGAAAAATCTTTGTTAACGGATTTTGTGTAAGAAAGTACAAAAGCAAGAAATATGAAACCCGGGGTCAGGAAGCAGCAAAAGTAAATAATTTCTTGGGTTTGATCAAATACAGCAGGAAAGATTAACCACCAAGTAAGAACATAATTATCTCTTTAATTGCGATCCGCTACTAAAGATAAACATAAAGCCAAAGGTTGCAGATCTTCTTCCTCTTCAACCAAGGCAACTTCTGCTGCCTGGTGGGTGCCATCAGCATGGTTCTTCACCGGTGTGAAGAACCAGATTGGAGAAGAGGAGGCTGAAGGGACACCTCGTTGCCCTCTACAACTACCTGAAAGGAGGTTGTAGAGAGGTGGGTGTTGGCCCCTTCTCCTAAATGAATAATGACAGGACCAGAAGAAATGGTCTGAAGTTGCATCAGGGGAGGTTTAAAATTGATATTAGGAAGAGTTACTTTACTGGAAGAGCGGTCAGGCACTGGGATGGCCTACCCAGGGAGGTGGTGGAGTCACCGTCCCTGACAGTGTTCAGGAAGAGTCTGGATGAGGTACTAGAAGACATGATTTAGTAGCTTAGTGGGCAGTATTGGTGATAAGAGGATGGTTGGACTAGATGATCTTGTAGGTCCTTTCCAACCTTGCCTTTCTGTGATTCTATGACTCACAGCATGCTCTAATGGCCGAGAATGTAGGGGCTTTTTATGTGTTGTAGACAGGTAGGACTCAGTGATCTCAGAGGTCCTTTCCAACCATGATGATTCTATGATTCTGTGAACTGAGCTACTTGGGAGAAGGTGACCAAGGTCTTCTGTTTGGCTGCTGAGGTTCAGGTTCTGCTGCCTTTCTCCCTCACCCCTGGGTTCTGTGTTGGTCTTTGTGGGCCATGCACTTGTTTTCCATGTCTGGAAATCATGGGCATTTAATGGTAGCAGGCAGGGGAAGAAGAAAGCTTATTTTTTCGTGCTTGAAGTGCGGAAAAATTGTTGAGGTAGGGAGAAAGCAAGGAAGGAAGGAAGGTAGGGAGTTAGGTAGTTCCTGGAAATGGTGAAAATTCTCCTGCTTAAAGAAGATCAGAGAAATAATAGTAAATGTTTTAAAAGCCATCCCAGCTGTGGAGCTTGGTAACCTACGACAGAAAGTGCAGTTTTCTGCAAATTGGCTCAGCTCAGCTCCCCAGGTCCCCAAAATCCAAAATCCTCAAACCACTCGCTCCTTTTGACAACCTGACCCTTTTTATTTAGGTGGCATTAAAAGAAGCGAATTAGAGGAACATAAAAAGTATGGTGACACTCAGAAAAACATCAGACTAGGGAAAGGCGGGGGGGCGGGAAGCTGAAGAAAAGAAATCTCAACGTATCTGCTTGACATACTGAAATAGTTCTGTTTTCTTGAAAATGTTCATTGGAAAATGCATTACAAAACCTTGTAACAGCTGGAATATGGTGATCTAATTGCTGTTTCAATAGCGCCGTGAACATGCAAACATATTTCCTATGCAAAATGTCAAAAAGGCAGCAATCAAAGTGAGGCTTTAAGCTTCAAAACAAAGAGACAATGAGCTGATTTGTAAACATTTATTTCTAAGGTTACATTTAAAACCAAAATAGAACAGCCTAGGTTCGGAGACAGTGCAACAAATCTTTTTACAAAACACAAGATCTGGAGAGAAGAGAGGTTTACTGGCTAGAAAAAAAAATACTTGGGCTGCATCAAGATCTCATTCCCGGTGGTGCTGCCGCTGCCTGAAAAACCATGCATTTCTTCTCAATCAAAGGAGGAGCAGATCTTTGAGCGAGGGAGGGGGATATTTTGCCCCTAGAAGCATGTAGAGAGACCCAGAGATCTTTCCTGTGCAGAGCAGATGTCACCATTTACCTTTATCAACACTACTCCGCCCTTTGCATGGATGATGTTGGCTTGTCATGGGACTTGGGTCAATGGTGATGTTGACTTTTCTTCCAGGCCTTGAGTGAGGCAGGTTTGGAGTTGTCATGGAGGGATGTCACAGGGATTTGGGCTGACCTGGCAGTCTTGTACCGTTCCTGGGACTAACTGGTTGAGGAGCTGGGTTTCTTGCTCATTTTGGTTGTCTGCTGGCTGGACAAGATGCATCAAGGTGCACAAGATGTCGGTTGTAGTTGTAGCAATCAAGGGCAGCGTAAGACAAATGTTGACATCCAAGGATAGTCTGCAGCATAACTCTGTGACCTGGGACACCATATGCAATGGTCCTTCTTCCCAAAGGAGCGCTGTTGGTTTTCCCATGGCCTACACCGGTGTGATTAACGTAATGATAATGATTAACTTGACTTGCACGAGTGCGAAATCAGAACTGCCTAAAACGAATGCACCCGCTCTGCACCAAACGGTGCCGGCAGCCTACAATGAAAACCCTCTTAAATATGTGCTTGATAAAGAAGTAAATCACTTTGAGGAGTAAATTTACTTTTCACCAAGGCCATCCATTTGTAAGATTCTTACTGTATTGTGCTTGCAAATAACGTTTATTTCTGTAGTGTAAATATGCAAGAGTTCATTTTAATAAAAAGTAAGCCCTAAAATAAGATAAACCCCATGACTAGACTTGCATTGAAGATTTAAAGTGCATTCATCTGCTGGTTTTCTATATAAATATTCATTGGTTTAGTGCTCTCAGGTGTTGGAACTTTTAATCTGCATTCAGATGGAGGTACTTTAATCAGAGAGTTCATAAAAGTCTCTAACTTTTTTCATAAAAAAATAGAGTAGTAGATTTAACACAGAGGGTTGCAAAAGCTTTAAAAAAAAAAAAAAAAGCTAAAATGCAGCTCTAGGAGGAAAAAAAGAAGAAAAAAACAAAAAAGAAAAGGTAAACACCAAATGGCATCTTGCGCCGTAGTATCAATATTCTATTAAAGAAATAAATCTCTCACTCTTAGACCGAAGAGTCTCAAACAACCTGTCACTTGGCTGCAGTCTTCAGAGGTGACTGATAATGGGTAAGAAAATCCCACAGCATCTGTTTGCCGTGTGCTCCCGCAAACTGCTAGGAGTGGTTTTAAATGTCAGCAGTAATGTATGCGGGTGTTAGCTGCCGCGCAGCAGCAGCAGCAGCGGCGGCAGCAGCAGCTCCTCAGCGCGCGGCACCGCTGCCACGCCGGGGGCTCGCGCTCTGCAGTGAGGCGGGTCAAGTGGCGGCGGCGGCGGCACAAGGCGAGCGCCTCCCAAACCGGGTTGTTTGCCTGCTGACAACCGGCAGACAGGGAACCACGCCGGGTGCGCAGGGGGTTTGCACGCTCTGAAAATAGCTAAGGGGGATTATGTGAAGTCTTTTGATGGCGGGAATCATAGAATCGTTTGAATCCTAGAATCATTTAGGTTGGAAGAGACCCTTGGGATCATCGAGTCCAACCATCAGCCATACTCTACAAAGTTCTCCCCTACACCA
>VZTM01004470.1:292724-322433 GCA_013400555.1 Jacana jacana | reverse complement strand
CACACTATTTCTGATACAAGCCAGGATGCCACTGGCCTTCTTGGCCACCTGGGCACATATTCAGACGCTTGTCAATGAGAACCTCCAGGTCCTTTTCTGCCAGGCAGCTCCAGCCACACTTTCCCAAGCCTGTAGCCATCCATGGAGTTTTTGTGGCCCAAGTGCAGGACCTGGCACTTGGCCTTGTTGAAGGCCATGCCATTAACATTGGCCCATCTATCCAGTCTATCCAAGTCCCTCTTGCAGAGCTTCCCTGCCCTTTTAAGGTTAAACATGAAAGGCCACCCAATTTAAGGTCGGCAGGATGGTGGTGGTGGTGCAGTTCAGGCTGGCTTTTGTGTTTAGCCAGGGATCACATTTAATTTGTGAATGATGGCATTCATCAAGTGTGGAGCATCATACAGGTGCAACTGCTGACCAGACAGGGCTGGTATAACAGAGTTGTTAGCCATCCTGGGTTACATGACACCTTAAACATGGAGATACGCTACACGGGGTATGCTGTCCTGGCAAAGTCAACATGCTACAAGCCACTTCTCACACTGAAATTCATACATCAGGGTCTTTTTTCCCCCCTCCCATCGCTCCATAATAGAAATCCCTCTCTCCTCTCTCTTCCTCTCTTTTTCTCTACTTTCTGAGGAGGAACTTCTTCACGTTGAGGGTGGCAGAGCCCTGGAAGAGGCTGCCCAGAGAGGAGGTAGAGTCTCCATCTCTGGAGACATTCCAAACCCACCTGGACAAATTGCATTGTAAATAGTGGATGTACATCACATGTCCATGATGCCATGAGGAAAATGGGCTCCAGACATGTTTTGCATATAAAAGCATGCCCAGACTCATGAACTTTCACAGAAACACTAGATGTAGGAACATGCCTACATTGTCGTCTTCTGAGCAGCATTAGGATATGCCCCTGGCATTTTATTTACTTTTTGTTTTTTTTAAACTTATTTTTGGCTCCTAAATTCAGAGGACCACAAAGATGATTAGAGGACTGGAGCATCTGTCTTAGGAGGAAAGGTTGAGGGACTTGGGTCTTCTTTTTAGTCTGGAGAAGACTGACGGGGGATCTTATCAACACCTATAGATACTAAAAGGGTAGGTGTCAAGAGGACTGGGCCAGTCTTTTTCCAGTGGTGCCCAGTGACAGGACAAGAGGGAATGGGCACAAACTTGAACATAAGGAATTCCATATAAAGATGAGGAGGAACTTCTTCACTTGTAGGGTGGCAGAGCCCTGGAAGAGGCTGCCCTCTTCCAGATGGAGAGGTGGTGGAGTCTCCATGTCTGGAGACGTTCAAACTCCATCTGGACACATTCCTGTGCAACCTGCTGTGGGTGGACCTGCTTTGGCAGGGGGGTCAACAAGACAATCCCCAGAAGTTCCTTCCAACTCCATATCATTCTGTGATTCTTCTTTTCGTGTCTGCAGGTGTTTGTTTTTTTCTTGTTTGCCACTAAGAGCAGATGCTGTTGAACGTTGGTTCTGCAGTCAAAGTGTATGAAGAGGGTTTTTTGCCAAATGATCATGCAAATACATTTACATGCCTAAAGCTTGTGTCCTCCTAGAATGCAGTAAGCCCAGGTCCATCTTGAAAGTTGTGTGAGGCATTGGGCATTAAGGAAAGCAACAGTCAAGGCAGATTGGAGAGATCATTCATAATGCTGCCTTTTTCAGTCCCTCCCTGACAAGGAACTGTTTCAGCAGACACCAGTGTCAACACAGGACACCAAGCTGGGCTACCAGCTTCAGTGAGGCTCCACGGAGATCGTGGTGAGTCCAATGGCATGGCCAGGCATATGAAGCTGGTAGGGGAGTGTACTGTAGAGACAACGATGGATGTGCTTGAGGTTCACCAGGGGAGCAGGGCAGAACTGTGTGAACTTTCCTCATCACTGCTCCCCGGTCCCACAGCGGGCATTTTGGTGCTGCCCATAAACGTGTGCCCTATACGGTATGTGGCCTTTTGTGAGTGAAGGGGTCTCGACTGAGTGTTCGTTAGAGAGTCTCCCGTCCTGACATTTCTTTTTATGTAGGTATGGCCCATGATGGCTGGTAGGCAGTTTCCATAGAGTCATAGTGGCCTTTAAATCTGGCAGTAAAAAAAAAAAAAGCCAAAACCGAGCAGAGATAGATCAAGGACATAATGTTCTTGATGAAACAGACTGAAATCCCTGAACAACGAAGAGAGGGTTGGTTTGGTTTTTTTTTTGCTTCTTTAATTATCTAGATCATTTGGCCAGCTGTGAGCCATGAACCCAGCTGGTCAGCGGTGGGTGTGAAAAAGGAGGTCTGGCGGGTTCCTTTGTTAGTGGGTCGTTTGACCACATTAAAAACTAACCGGAAATATTTCTTTGGTGTCAAAAAGGATCCCTTAGGCTGGGAGGCAAGGTCTCTGGGATGCGCAGGAGGAAGAATCCATGGGTCTCACTGCATGGATCAGCAAGGTCCTTACCGAGGGAAGAGGTTCTGGAGGCTGGCCGGCCTCTCGCTAGGGTGGTGTAGTCAGATCTTAGCAGAACCACCATCCAATTCGCTAACTTCCGCAGTGGGTAATTACAGTTGAATTAGAGCCTTGAGAAAGTAATTAGCAGTGGCATTGTGGAACACCCTGCTAACCCAGCAGTAAATTTAACTGCAGACTGGGAAGAACTGTAGATTGTGAGATTAGAGCTTGCTTTTGGAAGTATTTTGTCACTTCTGCTAAGTGTAAGTCTTCCTCTTTTTCCACTTCTGAGGCTGAATGTTGGCTCTTGGAGTGATAGGCTGGAGTCACTCCTGTGATCAGCCCGGAGGAGACACTCTGTGGTTGGAAGAAGGTTCTGAAACTAGACAGGAGAAAATGTGATGGGTTTAGAGGCAGGGAAAAGTCCTGTAAAACCAATAGGAGAGATCCAAAGATGAACACACAGTGAAAGAATTGATTTGAAGCACTGGAATGCTGTTCAAATTTCCTTGCTGCCTTATTTCATATATATATCTGCATAAAATTGTTCCATAATATGGACACTACTTGAGAGTAAGGGCTTATTAGAATATTCCAAGACAGAAGAAGCTGATTTCAGAACATTTGCTTTAAATTAATTACTTGTGGTTAAGCAAAGCTTGGAGGAGAACCGTGAAACAGCAGCAGGAGTAAACAGCGATTTCAGGAGGCCAATTTTATGCAACTTTTGTTCACATAGCTGGTTCAGAAAGTATTGACAGACTTGTTCATTTTTTTTTTGCTCCTAAATGTTTTAATTCACAGCCAGCTCGAAGGTTCTCTTTTCAGGCATCAAAGAAGATGCCACTGCAAAATTATGGTTGAGTTATTTCCCCGAGTTATGCATCATTTTTGAATATTGTGCAAAATATATTCTAAGGAGCAGAGAGCTGTCTTTTGACCTTTTAGAAAACGATAATTTTTGTATGCCTTTCTTTATTAATGCCCTAATAAAATACAGAACATACTCCTATTTTTATATGAATTTTAACCCATCCCGTGCTTGGATCCTACGTGGATGCACTGATTTTTTTCCCTCGCTGCGGATCAGATCCAGCTCAGACTCGGCTTTTTTAGGCAGTTGTGCCATTTGTGAAAAAATTCCTGATTTGAATTCTCTGCTGCCCTTTCAGAATAAGGAAACATCCACGTTAGGCAGATAAAAAGCCCCTGATAAAGCCCCGGGTAGGAACATGGTGCGTTGGTGAACAAAGGAGAAAACGGGGCTCCTCCTTGCTTCTTGGGATTAGAATAGCATCCCTGAAACAGCGGAGGTCTGTTGGGATATCAGAGCAATTTACATGTCCTTTCAGCTTTACTGCGGGCTCTTCATGGCTGGCCAGTCCTCCATTGTGAGCCCCTTGAGTTTGGAAGGTCCCTCAGACCAAATCAGAAATAACTGCCGCTAATATAGATGTTCCTATATTTGGGTTTGCGGCGCAGCTCTCTTCTCGGGGCATGTCTGCACAGCAGTGATAAATTGTAGGCAGCCTCCTTTCCCACATCACACTCTTCCTTCTCGCGTGCATTAATGCATTTGCAACCGAACAGAAGTCTGGAGTGTGTAAGTAGTGATAACTCTTTATGTTACTTGAAAACATTTTCCTTGGCCTCTCATCTGGATATTTGAGATGGTCATAACTCTTAATTCCAGGAAGAGATGAGAGCAGCCAAAGGCTCAGGGGCAAAATGTGTTTTTGTGCCGTTTTCCCTGGCGTTCACTGGCTGTGTGAGAGTCTTTGCCCGAGAGGCAGCTGGGAAAGGGTGCCGTGTCCCCTTGCCAGTTCTCCTGGGCTCGTTTTTTCATTTGGCCAGCACTCCAGAGGGCTGTGCCACCATCCAGTTTGACCTGGACAGGCTGGAGAGCTGGGCAGAGAAGAACCTCATGAGGTTCAACTAGGGCAAATGTAGGGTCCTGCACCTGGGCAGGAAGAACCCCAGGCACAGATATAGGTTAGGGGTGGATCTCCTGGAAAACACTTCTGAGGGGAAGGACCTGGGAGTCAGCAAACTTTCCGTGAGCCAGCCATGTGCCCTTGTTGCCAAGAGGCCAGTGGAATCCTGGGCTGCGTAGTGAAGAGTGTGGCCAGTAGGTCGATGGAGGTCATTCTCTCCCTCTACTCTGCATTGGTAAGACAACAACTGGAATACTGTGTCCAGTTCTGGGCTCCCTAGTTCAAGAGAGACTGGGAACTACTGGAGAGAGTCCATATTAGGGCAGCAAAGATTATTAAGGGGTTGGAGCACCTCCTTTATGAGGAAAGGCTGAGAGAGCTGGGACTCTTTAGCCTGGAGAAGAGAAGGCTGAGGGGAGACCTTATCTATGTTTACAAGTACCTAAAGGGTGGGTTGAAGGAGGATGGAGCTGGACTGTTTTCAGTAGTTTCCAGAAACAGGACAAGGGGCAAAGGGCACAAGCTGGAACAAGGGAAGTTCCATTCAAATATGAGGAAAAACTTCTTTCTGGTGACGGTGGCAGAGCCCTGGCAGAGGCTGCCCAGGGAGGGGGTGGAGTCCCCTTCCCTGGAGACCTTCAAGCCCCTCCTGGATGCAGCCCTGAGTGATGTGCTCTGGGCAACCCTGCTTTAGCAGGGAGTTGGACTGGATTATCTCTAGAGGTCCCTTCCAACTCTGAAATTCCGTGATTGATTCTGTGATTGCTTTGATAAATGGAACCGTACGTGTAACTCACACACACACACACACGTACGGGTGCACAGGTACTGTATGAGTTCATGGAGTGGGCAGAATCTCGGGTGCAGCCTGGGGTTGAGGATGCTGTCTTGGGGCTGGCATTTGGGACACGCATTAATCCCCAGAGTGAGCGCTTGGTTTTGCCTCCTCATGTTGTGTAACAGCTCCCAATGTGTGTTTGACATGACTGTTGTCCCTGTAACGTTAGTTTCCAGGCAGTGAAACGAATGCACAAGGAGCTCCCTTGCTTCACCTGCCCCTTGCTTTATGAGGCTTCTGTGTAGCTCCCCAACGTCCTCCATCCAAGGTCCTTTTCAGACAGGGACGAATTAAACACCTCTACGGCCGCAGAGTGGGATCCTGCTTTTGTACAGGGATAGGAAGACTGGGGCAGAAGAAGCTAAGTCACACAAGCTTTTCTTTTGGAGCTTTTCTCCATATTTTTGCCTGAAGGTAAACAAAATTGGATGTGTTTTGGAAACTGGGATTACTGATTCCTCGGGTGCTCCTGAAAACATTGGCCTCTGAGTTCCCCACAGTCACTATACATGCCAAGTATCTTTTCAATGGAAAGTACAGCATCTAACACCTGGTGTGTGATATCTAACTGCTGATAACACACTGAGCGCCTCTTTCATGATTCCTTGTTGTGTGTTTCAACTAAAAGACTCATTTTCTTACTCCGCTCCTGCAAACACAGAGATCTCAGAAGTATCTTGGATTTTATACACTGTTTGAATGGTTCCAAGAAGAACCTTGAAATCGGCCACCCCCACTCCCCCCAAAATTTGGCTGAAGCTTTGTGCAGCATGATGTGATTGCACAAAAGCTGGCTCTGAGTGGTATTCCTCAACATAAATATGTAAAAGGAAGTGAACACGAGTTTGGATAGCAGATGTTCACGGAGGCACCTACGAAGCCTAACAATGAAAATAATGGCAGTCTTCAAGATTTAGCCTTGGTAAGAGGCCTTCTCTCAATATGTGAGACAATACTGTATTGGAAATCAGTGTTTCAGAGTTAGTTATCTGTATTTTACTTTTGGCTTAGTAACNCTTGGTAAGGGGCTATTGGAAATCAGTGTTTCAGAGTTACCTGTATTTTACTTTTGGCTTAGTAAATGGCAAGTTGTGTAGCCCTACCAATTTTGCCAATTTGCCCCTTTATACCACCACTTCCCCACTGGACATCGTCACCCACCTCTTCCTCGGGATTAAGAGTGCATCACAGGGATGATGCAAAAGTCCAGTCTCAATTAAGCTGATGTAAATCCACGGTGCTTTGCCTGGCCTCTGGGGAGTTTGACTGGACTTTATGTTTGGTTCTTGATATGCTTCTAGTTGTGCTTAGAGAAGACTCCAAGAAGCAGTTTGTGTTCGCTTAGACTGTGCTTTCTTCTCTTGTCCTTTTACTTCAAATGCAGGACGTGAACTTGGGTTCACTGGGAGGGCCATACCCTATGAGGGCCATTCCCAACTTCCTGGAGGTTCATTTCTTCATTGCTAATCTATCAACTTTTCTGTCTTTTGCTGTGTAACATACGGTGCTGATTTTTACTGAATAGCAGTGATTTTCAGTTTGTACATGTCTAACTTAATTCTACTGGTCTCTTCTCACGGGCAGTTAGCGATAGAACAAGAGGGAATGGCTTCAAGCTGCAGCAGGGTAGGGTTAGGCTGGACATTAGGAAAGAATTCTTCCCAGCAAGAGTGGTCAGTCAGTGGAATGGGCTGCCCAGGGAGGTGGTGGAGTCCCCATCCCTGACTGTGTTTAAGAATAGATTGGATGTGGTGTTGAGGGATCTGGTGTAGGGGAGAACTTGTAGAGTAGGGCTGATGGTTGGAGTTGATGATCCCAAGGGTCTCTTCCAACCTATACGATTCTACAATTCTATGATTCGACATTATTTAGAAATCGATACTTAATTTAAATTGATTATATTTCTACATACTTCATTTTTTTATTATTATTATTAAGAAAAAGGCTGACTTTGGCACTGGTAGATGACCATCAAATTTCTCCACTATAATTCCTTGGAAGTCTTCCTCTGGTTTCCCACATCCGGCGATAGCCCCATTCTAAAACGCTCCTGCTTCCTCACTATTAGAATAAAACGTTGCGGTTTTGATGTTGCTGGCGGTGATTTGACTGATGCAATGCTAATGACTCCAATGGATGTACTTCTGATTTGCATTGAGATTGTGGAAAAGCAGGACTGGTCCCCAGATGGAGGAAAATTAAAAGTCCGGAGCTCGGTTCTTGCCTGCTTTGCATAATGTATGGTCGCTTGCAGGATGGGTGCAAAACTTAAGATTCAAGAGAGCGGGCAGTCAGATTTTTCTGGCTTTTAAAAGTGAGATGGTGGGTGGAGGAGGAGTAGCTGCTTGAGCTTTCTCCCCAGCTTTGCCTCTGGCGTCCTCGGAGACTACGGCGTGTTCGTTTCCAGTCTTCAAAATAGGGTGAATAATACAACGTTGCTTAAATCAAAGTGTTGAAAAGATTAATTATTTCTAAGTACACTGAAGCTAAATGCAAGTGCTAATAACAAGAATTTGTAAAATGTTAGTTTTAGAGCCCTGTGGATGTGTAGTTGATTGATTGGCACTGAACAGACGAGTATTTAGGGATCTGGAATTTCTTCCCTGTTAAGATAACGAGTGTTGTCGTGAAGGACTAAAGAATTTTGGTGTCATCGAGTACAAAGGAAAATTTAATGATTCGGTAAAAACAGAGGATGGATTTCTTACTTTCAGGGTAGGATCGTAAAGAATATGCATAAAGTAATTGCAGGAAGAAAGTTTTAATAAGTTTTCCGTTCCCAGCTCTTCTTTGTTATTGTGGTGTCTTGCACAAGGTCCCCTGGATGTGTCCTAGGCTGAGGATGCCCTTCATATGCAAAAGAGCTTTTGGGTGCCCACCACCCCATCTTCCTGGCTCTGCCCGCTTCAGCTGTGGAGTAATGGCCCCCTTCATGGGCCACGTGATCAAAAAGGAAAGGAAAATAGGTTTAGCCAAGTAATTTCTTTTACCCAGCACATTCAAGCACTACAGGATCCTGGAGAGACGTCGGTCAACCCTGGCCTCAGACCCAAGACTTCCTTTTCTTTCCTTTTGAGAGTTAACATCCTCTGGTTAGAAGCCTTCCTTTCTCTCTCATCCTGATTCTCTTCTATAATTTCTCTGTTTACTTTTGCCCTTGGTAAGAAAAATCCCCAGCATTAGCCCTGCCTGTTGGTTTTTATATGGAGAACCATCAAGAGGCAATGGAGCTACTTGCCAGAGCAGAGGAAACCCCGGAATTCGTGATTTCTCTGTTGTTATCTGTAGCAAGCAGAAACGCGCTCTTACAAAATGGGGGTTCCACCTCACAGAGCGAGCTCTGATCCGACATGATAAAAGACACGTTGTCTACCAGATAACAGGCATTTCACAGGCAGATAAGGGCATGTTCCCCGTGTCTCACAAGCACACCACAAATACTAGAGATGCACTGATTTACATTTTCTTCGGCTCATAAACCGGACTGATTCTTGAAAATCCTGCTCCCAGCGTTGTGAGTTAAAGGTAGATGTATATATATGCATATATTATACTTACATGAAACAGCTGAAAGTGGGAGAGAGATACTTAAATTTTTCATCTTCTCTAAATAATTAGAGTCATAGAATCATAGAATCATTCAGGTTGGCAGAGACCCTTGGGATCATCGAGTCCAACCATCAGCCCTACTCTACAAGTTCTCCCCTACACCAGATCCCTTAACACCACAACCAATCTCTCCCCTACACCAGATCCCTCAACACCACATCCAATCTACTCTGAAACACAGTCAGGGATGGGGACTCCACCACCTCCCTGGGCAGCCCATTCCACTGACTGAGTCTTGAGGAACAACTAAAGATGGTATTGATGCCTTCACTTTATAATGCTGCATCTGGAACTATTGGTGGAGAGGAAGAAATGGTGTGAACGAAAAAAAAAGAATACTTTTCTCTAAGTAGTTGATGATAGGACCTGGCTATGTTTTTGGTTCTAAGATAACCAGTTTTGTTCCCTTTTTACCCCCGTATCTTTATTTGTCAGGATTTCTGTTGTTGCCTTGGATTATTGAATACTTTGAAAGAGACTTACTTGCGCTATTTCCAAGAAAAGTGGAAGCAGGAAATGTGAGAAATATTGCCATAAAGGTGCTTCTTGCAAGATTTCCCCTGGTTTTGTATGGATTCGAAGGACTTTGTTTGCTCAGGTGGCATTAGCATTCATCCGCGGCCGGCGATCAAGCCGAAGCGCAGCTGAGAGCTGGGGGGCCGCTGCTCTTCTCCTCGGCACTTACTTTTCTCAATGTGGTTGTTTCTCCTCCAACTTCCGAAAGCATTTTGTTTTTAAGGATGTAAGTAATTTCAGATCCGCGTGTTTGTCTGAAATAGCAGACGGCTGAGTGCAAAACAGAAGAATAAGCCCGTTGTTAAAATTCAGGAGGCGCAGCACTGTCTGTTCTTCCCTCCCTGAGTCCACAGGACGATTCCTAAATTTACCCAGAGCCTGGAACGAAAAGCTCAGTATGTTATCACATTGGTCTACCCCTTCAGTTCAGTGCCATAGATAACATCTTCTCTGTGAGGAAAATAGGAGATACTCCAGTGCTGAGCTAAGGGATGGGGTGAACTTCTCAGTTGCCAAAAACATGTCGTTTCAGACTTTTTTTCCTCAAGGAAAGGGGATTATCTGGTGGTTAAAGACATAGGGAGGACGTGTTCCCAAACTGCTGCAGCAATAAATCTACAGTAATCCTTCCTGAAGAAAGTACTATCTAATGATCCTGTCATTAAACTAAAACCAACCTGACCGATCTTATGACAAAGTTACAGCCATTTTAAATTAAAATAGGTACTGTGTGCATCTATTTAAGTTACAGCAACATGCAGTGAAATCCGTCATAAATTAATACTTTTCAATATTTAATAATTTTCATAAAGTATTTTTCATATTTTCAAAATAATTTTTTAATAAAGTATTTAATACTTTTTATAAATTAATAATTTTTAGCCTGGAGAAGAGGAGGCTCCAGGGAGACCTCAAAGCAGCCTTCCAGTACCTGAAGGTACAGGAAGGCTGGGGAGGGTCTGTTTATAAAGGCCTGCAGGGACAAGACAAGGGGCAATGGCTTCAAGCTGGAGAAGAGCAGCTTTAGATTGGATATTAGGAATAGGTTCTTTACCCTGAGGGTGGTGGAGCACTGGAATAGGTTGCCCAGGGAGGTGGTTGAAGCCCCTCCCTTGGAGATACTAAAGGTGAGGCTCGATGAGGCTGTGGGCAACCTGGTCTAGTTGGGGGTGTCCATGCTGACTGCGGGGAGGTTGCAGTAGATGACCCTAGAGGTCCCTTCCAGCTTGGAACATTTTATGATTCCATGATTCTAATACATATGTTGGCTGTAGAGGGCCTGATAGGTCATCTGTGCTGCTACAAGAGAGACATATTCCAGCACGAGCAGGATAGGGGTGACTTTGTTGTTAATCTCAGGCATTTTTGCCCCAAGTGGCCATTTTTGATGTTAGAAGCCAGTATTCCTGGCAGAACTGAGTGAAAACATAGTAATTTGACATGACTTGCACTTCATCAGCCGCATGAAAGTCTGTGTCTTTGCAGGGGCAAAGTTCTGTTGATTACCCCCACCTCATATTTCTCGATGGCTGCTGAGGCCGTATCAGCATCTGAACTGAAAAAGAGATTTTATCAAGTTTAATGTTTAAGTAGTTTGTTGAGGGATGATATCAAAGACAGGTCAGAGCACGCTTCACCTGGGAGGTGAACCAGCCACCTGGGAGGTTCTGGTTTACGAGTACACAATGTCCCAGAGGAGGTGAAGAAGGTCCCTGGTGTGTTTTGGGCATCAGATAGCCCTTGTCTGCCTTGGTCTGGGGACCGCTGGAGCAGTGTGGTGTTGGTGTTTTCTCTGATTGGAGGTCCAGAGGCAGAGATGTGAGCACAACCTGGTCTGTTGTGGCATCAACATCCTTGTTAAATGCACGTATGCCTCGTGGAAGCTCATTTCTTCCAGGTTGCCAGCGTTACTGGGATGTTCCATGTCTGTTCATAGCTGAGCAGTGGCAACCCAGTTCCAGCAAAGTAGGACTCATTCATCTCTTTTCAGCAATCACGGGGTCTTTGAAAGACAGCAGTGGTGCAAGAGTCAAAAATAGCTCAAAGACAGTATCTTACGGGGCGGAAAAAAAAGGAGATGCATCATAAACAACCTCAGGACCATTATCCCCAGTCAGATTCCAACTGGAAGTCAGTCAAAACAGTTTGACAAAGGGCAGCTGCATCTCTGAGCAGGGATGTTCAGAGATGTTCCTGTCGGCTTTGGGGCCCAATGCGCGTCTAGGCTTGTCTCTCCAAGGTGATACTTTGTGAATGAGATAGTAATGCCAGTTGTCTGGGTATGAAATGATAAGATTTGACATCACTTCTGCTAACATTGCCTGCCAGAAAGGGACTTTGGGAAATGATCTCTCTATCTGTCTAGACCTAGGATTGAAATCCTAATATTGATCATCCCCGCTCCCCTTGTCGTTCCTGTGAGCTGCCCTGAGAGTCTACTTCTCCCTCATACTTGATTTCATACGTTGCTTTTTGCTATTATGTGCTCAATTCTGTATTTTACTATGACTTTATGGTCACAGAGTCCTCCTTGCTGAGCTGGAAGCACCAGCAGGCACCAGACTATGGAGTCCTGAAAAAATGTGGTTAACATCTCCTGTGTAATTTTGTCTGCTGATGGTCTGCATTTTTTTAGGGGTGAAAACAAGTTAATTTAAGAAAAACATGGCTTTTTTTTGACCCATGTTTTGCAATTCTGTGGGATTTTTCTAATACCCTGCCGCGTGCCTCTACCTGTAGGATTAAAATGTGATGTTGAGCAAGTGTTCATGAGGATCAGGTTTTGTCAGGGGGCATTTTCCTTCTTCAGACATAACACACGGACACTTAATCTGGCAAAGCTCTGGCTTCATAACTGTGTAATCTGAGTTTAGTCGCTAGAGAAGTTTAGAAAGAAACAAAACACTAAACCCTCAGGGTTTGAGGTCTCCTCGTTTGCTTGTGATTTCATTAAAAGTTTCTGAATTTTGAGGAGACGTGCAAAAACCCAAGGCTTTGTGGGGTGTTTTTATGCATACCCATCAAAACAGGCCACATAAACAGTTTGGGGGTGTGTGTGTTTGTTTGGTTTTTACTTTCAGTAAACTGAGAAAAAACCCCAAAACAGCGAGGCAAGGTTTGTGTGGAGGGTTAATATTCTTTTGTTAGATCAACTGGTTTAGCTAGGAAAAAAAGCAGAACTCTCTTGGGAATAAAGAAGAATGAGCACACATTAAGTGTGTCTCAGTCTACCTTAGGAAAACTCCCCTTACTTTGAGAAAAACACGCAATTTGTACAAAGGAGGACACAGGTGGTAGGGAATTCATTTGCCCACATGGAAATAGGAGTATACCGTGGACATTGGGTCCAGGACACTGCTATTTCTAGAACTATCTTCATGTAATTTCTTCCATGCTTCTTCCATAATGCTGGTCAAAATCCATGTTAAAACCATTTAAATATTCCACCCATGTGATTTGTGTTGGAAGTCCATTCCAGGGTGCTGCATTCTGAAGCTTTCAAGCCTTCCTGTTCCCAGGTTAAATAACAGTTGACTGCTTCCTACTATAGGTATTTTCTATATATTAACGTTGCCCTATCAATCCTCTGCTGCACCCACAGAGCTGAGCTCAGGCTTCCAGAGAAGGTCTCACCAGAGCCGTATATGGACCTTCTTGCCCTTCCCTTTGATTGGCTTCTTGCTTCCCTTACAGTTATTCTCTTAAGCCCATCTTCTCTTTTAATTAAGGGTTTCCCATGTAGGTACTAAATACTTTGCCAGAGTCCAGAGAGATGAGGTCACTACATTATCTTGAAAATTAATCACGCCAAAGGCAGCTCTTAGTTTGGTTTACTCTGCTCCTGATAAATCCATGTTGATTTTCATGCCATTTTCCATTTGTCTACACCTCTTTTAGGTATTCCCTCATGGAAGAGTTGTTCTAAAGCCTTACACGCCTGTGAGATGAGATGAATAGGCTCACATTTGCATGAATCACTTTCCCCTTTCTCAAGTATGTTAAGACATTTCATCTGCTAATCTTCAGCCATATAGTTCCACCCTGGCTTAATCATTTGTTCAGAGGCTCAACCTATAATTTGGTGTGCCGGTTCTTTCATAAGTCGGAAGCTGTGATCATCTTGTTTCTCCTGAGTTGAAGGAATTTAGGAAATGGAGTTTTGCTTCCACTTGGGATTTGATTATTTCCATTTTTACACCCATAACTGCTTTTGCCCGTGTCACCATGACCACCCGCATCTTTATTGTAATTTCCTTTCTCTGCTGCAGTTTGCTACTCTTTCATCTCCCCCTGTTGTCACTGCATCGTTGCCCAGCCTAGTCCAGGGTGTTTACTGAATTTTACCATCAAAGGTCGAATCATAGAATCACAGAGTCATAGACTGGTTAGAGTTGGAAAGGGACCATGAAGGTCATCCAGTTCCAACCCCCCTGCCATGGGCAGGGACACCTCCCACCAGACCAGGTTGCTCCAAGCCCCATCCAGCCTGGCCTTGAACACCTCCAGGGATGGGGCAGCCACAGCTTCTCTGGGCAACCTGTTCCAGTGTGTCACCACCCTCACAGCAAAGAATTTCTTCCCAATATCTAATCTACATCTCCCTTCTTCTGATTTAAAGCCGTTACCCCTTGTCCTGTCACTCCACTTCCTTACAGAGTCCCTCTCCAGCTCTCCTGTAGCTCCCTTCAGATACTGGAAGAGGCTCTAAGGTCTCCCCAGAGCCTTCTCTTCTCCAGGCTGAACAACCCCAGCTCCCTCAGCTGGTCTTCTTCGGAGAGTTGCTCCAGCCCTCTGTTCATCTTTGTGGCCCTCTGCTGGACCCGTTCCAACAGTCCATGTCCTTTCTACATTGAGGCCTCCAGAGCTGGATGGACCACTCTAGGTGGAGAGTTACTAGTTAACCCTTTCTAATGAAAATCAATGGTAAAACGGGGGGACCTAAAATGGTGACAGGCATAACATTTCAATTGATCTTTAAAAACAGATCAGGCTTCAAATTTAGACTGCCCCAAATAGTTGTTTAATTTTTATGCAAAAATACATTTTGTCATCTTCTCTTTTTTTTGTTTTAGGAAAAATACCCCACGAGATGCTATTTTTTTTAGAGGAAAACATTCCACCCCGAGAGCGTTGTCCTGCTTGTAGGACGATGGGAGCTGCAGATTGCATAAATATGTGCCGCTTGTCAACCGAAAAGATTGTTTCACTCTAAACCCCTGCTTAAATGGCTGCATTTTGCAGATGATATTTAAAGTATCTCCATTCCGAGGATGGGAGCGTGCACTTAGGCTATTAGCCCCGTAAAACCAGAGTCAAGTCTTACAGCCCTTACCTGGGGATGCTTTTATAACACTTGCAGGACTGGTCCCTCGCCTTGCAGAGGTACCTGCTGTGAACTCCCTCTTCGTTAGCAAACACAGAATTTACCTGGCAATAGAAGGTGTCTTTATATTGTGTATCGTCGCAATAATGTTTATTTAAATATTATCTGATTCCCTCAGCACTTTTATTATTTACCAATAGAAAAAACGACACCATTACTTTCCTTCTGAATTTCTAAAAGTGACAATAGTGCAATTAAATTACTGAATTCATTTATATTTAATTGTGCTTTTTGGTTTTAATGTGCTATTGGAGGACATTTCGTTCTGTGACTGTTAGTTTTCCATGCAACATAAGAAAATCTAAAGCTATATTAAGGGAATATATTACATGGTCAAGACAAAGTCTCATTAGTGTTATTTATGGCCTGCTGAAACCTCATTAGGAGAAGGTATGCTGGATTCAAAAATGCATTACTGAGAAGGGTTTGGGGGGGGGGGTTAGCAGAGAAATTGCTTTTATTGTGTTTCTTTATCACATACAGAGTGGTTAGTGGACATGTTGGTTTCTTAAAGCGTAAAATAAATTAAGATAGAAGACAAAGAGTAATTAATCTAAGTAGTATGTGTAACCTCATTACGGATTGGGAATAGCCTGCACATGGTCACAAGGAGTTTCTGTTTACTGTTCACCTTAGTTTCAACTAACCATTAATTTTTAACTTCTTTCACTGGAGGTAAAAAGTGATATTTTTCAGCGTAGTAGTTTGCATCTTAAGCAGTAATAATGTGCTTTTAGTGCACTTCAGACCAGGGATGAGTGAAACTCGAGGTGCAGAGTCACAAATAGCCCAATTTAGGTAGTAGCATTTGCTCTAATGAGAGCCATATATCCAGTCCTGCGTAAATATTGTTTGGTAGGCATACAAGGAAACCGTTATTTGCAAGTAAATGAGAACAAAAAGGAGAGTCCCTGAATTGTCAGTCTTGGATGGAAAAGTCATTCCGTGTGGGCAGTCATTCCCAAGGCTGGTATTATGTTCCAGGGACTCGAGCAGCCCCACAATGAGATCCCTCGGTTCCCGCAGCCCTCCATCCCCGCTGCTGCCGGCACAGACCAGATGCCAGCCCTTCGTTCCCCTCTTCGTCCACTCCTTGCGATGCCTCTGGTCACTGTCACTGCTGCTGCACAGCTGACAAACTCCCTTCTGCTGGCGCTGCACCGGTGGCTGCCTCTTGACGGCCGTGTTACCTGCTGGCCACACACATTGTTTTGACTTCCTACGCCAAACCCACTTAATTCTCACGCCGCACACAACTGCTCTGATGGCTGTGGGTATTCAGGCTCCCGACGCTCTGCCTGTGGCTAAAACGTGAGCACCCGCAGGGCTCTTCAATAATAAAACACCTCTTCTTCTGCTATTAGTTTTAACTACGGCTTCTCCATGTGTGGCATCTGTGGTGGCACCTGTAACATTTAAGAATCTGGTTGACAGAAGTTGGGAATACAGGCTAGCTTGCCACCCAGCTCAGTGGACCCCAAAATGGTGCACATCACCTCTCCTTGTTAATTTTTTTCCCCCCATTATGCCATCTTAGGGTTCCTCAAAAGGTCTTGGATGTCACAGAGTCATAGAAGGGTTTGGGTTGGAAGGGACCTTAAAGGCCATCGAGTTCCAACCCCCCTGCCATGGGCAGGGGCACCATCCACCAGACCAGGTTGCTCACAGCCCCATCCAGCCTGGCCTTGAACCCCTTCAGGGATGGGGCAGCCACAGCTTCTCTGGGCAGCCTGTCTCACCGCCCTCACAGCAAAGAATTTCTTCCTAAGATCTCATCTACATCTCCCCTCTTTCAGATTAAAAACTTTACCCTTCCTTACACTCCCTGATCAAGAGTCCCTCTCCAGCTCTCCTATAGAATCATAGAGAGGGATAACTTTATGATAGGGTCACGCAATGATTATAAGCATAGATAATTATGTTGATAGGTGACTAATGCCAGGGTTTTTCTGTGGGCTAAATCCTGATTTCCTACAATATGGTACAAAGACCTAATAGATGAACTTGATGCTGTCTCTTTTCCCTGTCCTCTCTCCACCATAGTCACTGTGGTTGTGCCTTTTTGTCTTCTCCTTATGGTTGCAGTGGACATAGTATGGACATAGTATTGCAGCACCTACAAACTGCATCTGAAATGACAACCCTTTTGAACTCTTCCCCATGGTAATAAGAAGTCATAAGCAGTCTCTGCTTAAAAATGATCTATTTACACAGGCAAAGCAGAAAGCATGCAGGCAAAACAAATAAAGTGACGATTTTTAGAAAGTGTGTAAGAGCTACCTTCTTTCTTCTGTGCGCTTTCCTCTTGTAAAAGATTTTGGGAGAAGAAGAAGGAGGGAAGGTATCTCGCTATGAGGACAGAGATGACGAGGCTGGAAGGGACTCAGGAAGAAATAAAAGAAACTGAAGAAAATGGACTTTGGGGAATGATTCAGCAGATTGGTGGTGAGTAGGAGAGGATGTTTGCAGTAAGGCCTTAGAAAGTGGCTGGTTATGTCTGAGACTGTCATCGTGGCAAGGGCCTGGCTGATGTGCTCTTCCTGGAGTAGCACCAGAAAGTGCTGCCCATCAAAATGGGGCCACCTAGCTGTCAACGTGCCTCTGTGTGTGACCTCAGCTCGCTCTGGGTCCTTGCTGTCAGTCTGCTGCCTTGGGAGGTAAAGGTACAAAATATGAGGACAAAAGGAGCAGGCCTAGAAGGTAAGGACAGGTTCTCAGGAAAAACAGAACAGGCAATTTCACATAAAGACAGAAATGAGAGGAGTAGATAAAGAACAAGGAAGTAATGAGTATCTCCTGGCTTTTCTGAGGAATGTCTTTCTGCCCAGATTCACATACATTAAGGAGAGCAAGGCAGTTGATGCTGTACTTGTGCCTTAGGGAGATAGAAGCTGTGGGTCTGAGGGTGTTGGAATGTGTGGAATAAACCATCTCAGTCTTTCTACTTCCTAACACATCTCTCTTCTGCTGTGTGAAGAGGAAACGGTGACAGGGCCTTATCCTTCCTCCTCCATACCTGCCCTGCAAATGCCCTCCGTATTGCAGTGCTTATGAAAAATACCAGTCTTTTCTCCTTGGCCATCCCTCTCTGTGCTCTACCTTACCATGTAGATTGACCAGTGCTGACTCTTCTGTAACGAAACAAAACAAAGAAGCCATACTAAAGACACTACAACTCCACATTCAAGCTGTTCATGCTCTTGTTCTGATGGATTCCCAGCACTCTTGAAGCCCCACATGGTGACAACCATGTCCAGAAGATGCACCAACTAGTTAGAAAGAGCTGGCAATATTCCTACTTGATCCAGGCACAGGCCTGAAAATGGTTGCAGTATGAGGGCTTCATGTCCGTTAGCACCTTCATAGAGCAAAGCTATGCATTAGGCAGTGCTTCTTCCACTCTTGACACCTGAGCTGGAAGGCAGTTTGTGTTTGTGGTGAAAGAGGAGGAAGAGGACAGGGTGGCTGTGGAAGAGGACAGGGTGGCAAGGGCTATCTCTATCTGTGAGCAAGCTTGTCATCTCATTATGCAAATTACGTAAGAAATTAAAGCAATCTCCCTCAAGTCCATGTGGGTCTTGGTTTGACTTCATAAGTTTTGAGATTCCCATTTATCCTCTGCCCTTTGGGCTGATCCCAGTAACTTCCCTGACATGGGGAATGTCAGTCCTTCCTTCTTTCACCTTTGTGATATGCGGAGGTACCATTAAACTCGAAGAAGTAAAACACCCTTAGTGTCTCAGGTATCGCAGGGGAGGTTCAGACTGGATATTGGGAAAGGCTTTTACTTGGAATGGATGATTAAGCATTGGAATGGGCTGCCCAGGGAAGTGGTTGAGGCACCATCCCTGGAGGTATTTAAAAGACAGGTTGACACATGGCTCAGTGACGTGGTGTAGTGATGGTTTTTTATCGTTGTTAAGTTGATGGTTGGACTGGATGATCTTTAAGGTCCCTTCCAACCTGGAAGATTCTGTAATTCTGTGATTATAATCACCATTTTAAATCATGCCTTTAATAGCTCTACAATGTAAGGATAGTGTGTGCTACAGATAGAAAACTTCAGGTGTGTTCATGATGAGCCCTGGAAAGCTCTGTGTGGTTATGATGAACACTACTGTTGTGGCAACTTGCTTTTAAACGTAGTGCTGGGAAAGGGGTAAGCAAAGAAACTGTGTAGGCCAGTCAGAGGGTTCTCACTGCTGGCTGGATTTCCCCTTGGGGGAAAAAAAAAGGACAGTCTGGGATTCCTTATTCCTGGCAGACTGTGACACTTCCACAATAACCATCGTGTTGAGGGCTGGTGTCACATGGAGTTTTACTGGCAGTACTTGCGTGGAGACCTACTTCAGAAAGAAAAGCAGGCAAATTTCACTCCAGTTCCACTCCAGAGGGGACACAGGAGGAAAATGACAATGAACTTGATTTTTGCTTTCTTTGTTTGTCACAGAATGAGGGTGTCTCCTCCAGCAGGACACAAAGGCACGTGTCACTGGGAAACCTGCCTCAAGATTTGATGCAATATATGACTTTATATGAGTTACACCGTTTTCCCTTCATCTGCTCTGCCCATTGTTGGTGTTACTAATCTTCTATGATCAGGAATAGAGCAGGCTATTTGTTGCTCAAGTGTCCGTGGTGATATGTGAGAAATTAATCTGGAGACACTTTGGAAGTTCTCCACCACGTCGGCATTGATAGGATGGAGGAACTGGAGATTATTAGTTTGCTGGAATGCCTGCTTTTTATCATAACACCTAAATGAAAGCAGCATAATAAACGGGAGTGAGGAAGGGAACGTGCAAAAGACAAGGCTCTGCCTTGAACAGCGTGCAGCAATCATTGCCCTTCTGTAAATGGGGAGTGAAAAGCAGCCATTGGTGACCTTACTGAGTTCTGCAAGTTTGTTTGTTGAACAGAAAGTGGTTGTGTTGGAGACTTGCTTCCTTGCTGTAATTTTTATTTCCAAGACTAATTTTTGAAGGATTTAAAAGCAGCCTAAGCTCAGCCAAGGGTTTGGGGAAAAGAAGAGGGCAGTAAAATAGCTGTGCTGTGGCTCCCTTGAAGCTCCAGGCTCTCCAGGGGGCAAGTAGGGGAAAATGGTAATCCCACCCCAGAGAAGGAAGAAGGATAAATTGATCTGGTCAAAATATATCTTGACTACTCAACCAGTGATGGTAAATTGAGATTTCCCTCCAGTAAAATAAACTGCTTATGGATAACAGACCGTATTTTGGAAAACTCCAAGCCATTGTCACCGTGGATCCCGTGGCACTTGCAGGGTTGTTGAGGAGGGTTTGTCCTCCTTCGGAAGGGTTGGATTTCCTTGTTGCCTTTGGAGTGATAGAGGTAGCACAAAACAAGACTGGCAATCTGCAGGTCCCAGTGGGCCTGCGCTGAGCACCAGCCACACCGACCTCATCTACTACTCATCACCCCAGCCAATAATTATTTCGTCTCTTAAATCCGGGCAGCATGCTCGTTAGCACCGCAGGGATGAGTAGTGACTTCATAAGCAGGATTTAGAGAGGGTTGGGTTTTTTTTTGGTAATTAATGGTTTGCCATAGCATTTTCAGCTTATTTTCTCTATTTGCAGTTAGCTGTATGACCTGAAATCATATCATGGGGGAAAAAAACCAAACCAATGGATTTCCCTTTACTTGCTTCCTGTTAGCTGAGCAGATCCCTGCACACAGGTCTTCTAATTTGTATGGAATTGTAGAAATTAGAAATTGAGACAGACCTTTTAGTCCTTCTAGTGAAGGACTACTCTTTTCTTACGGACCGAATTCGTTCTGTAGCCTAGTTTCATATGCCTTGGTTAATACTACCAAGATTTCAACAGGTTATTGTAGGTAATTTTAAAGATAGTATTTTGATCTATAATTTCAAAGGTAAGCATATAGACAGTCACAAGAGCAAAGTCGGTGCCATTCAATTGTCTTCCAAAGGTCCTAGTACCAGCACGCTTTATTTACATCCCAAAGTACACCTGAGTGTAATGCTATTAGTTGCTTATAGTGCGTTTAGAAATAATTCTGTGCTGGTTTTGAAAGGGTCTTAGTTGAGGTGGACATCTCAGGTCACTTGCTACATCTGCTCGTGGTCCCTGAAATCCGTGGCTGTGTCAGGGACTGCAGCAGAGAAGCTCCTTGTAGTAGATGTTATTTAGTAATGTAATATCCTCGTACAAAGGCCAGTTTTTCAGGCTGTAAATGGAAGAGCCGAATCACCCCATAAATCTGAGGCTTATTGATGTGAGTAGCTTCTAATATTTCTGTAGGGAAAAACCCACTTATTGATCACTGGGAGCACTGTCTTACTTCTGACATTAATTTAGTTGTAGATTAGGTTGGAATGTATTACTTTCATAAAGATCCCGGAGTCACACGGTGACACCGGAGCGCGACTACTACCAGCGGGCGGCGTGGCTGGTGGCACGTCCGAAATAGCAAGCAGCACCCCTGGTCTGGCACGCCTTCCCTCTGGCTTCCACCGAGGAGAAGGCTTTATTACAACAACAAACAACAGGTAGGCCTTTAATGAAATGGATCTCTCGCTCGAGCTCCTCGGGGATCATCCGCGAAAGTCTCCCTTGAAGTGCTTTAGGATGAGTAAGGAGGCTTCGGCGAAGGATTTGGGCTAGTTTATGTCCGGCGCTGGAATAGGTGTCACAAGGGATTAACAGAGCAAGTGCATGAAGCCAACTATCATCTCGGTGGGAAGCATTAGCGTTGCCCAGAAATGGTATCGGCGGCAGGACAAATCTCCTGAGAGAGGTCAGCAAAGGGCAGAATGAGATTAAGGCCGTTTCACCGCATTAGCCGGGAGCCGTGTCTGCGCTGGGCTGGCAGGAGCAGGGAGTGGGCTGCTCCAGCATTTGGTCAGCTTCTCCTAAATCTGTATGACAAATGTGCTTTGCGAGAGTCCTGTGGGAAATACTGATGAGCATTCTCAATGTAGCAGTGGGTGCCAGCATCCTCTTCTGTATTCCCCATACTGCTCCAGGTTCACAGAGAAATGGGGCAGCATCTTCGGCTTGATCCATCCTGCCCACACCAAGGAAGAGTAGATCTCTCCAAGTCCACGGCAGCGTGATGGATGGCACATACTCCTGTTCCTCTCTGATGATGAAAGTTTCCTCTCGTCACAAATGGAAAACATTACCTGCTGCTATCTGGAGTGGGAGAGTCACAGAATCACAGAATAATAGGGGCTGGAAGGGACCTCTGGAGATGTCTGAACCAACCCCCCTGCCATAGCAGGTCCACCCACAGCAGGTTGCACAGGAACGTGTCCAGGCAGGTTTGAACATCTCCAGAGATAGAGACTCCACCACCTCTCTGGGCAGCCTCTTTCAGGGCTCTGCCACCCTCCAAGGAAAGAAGTTCCTTCTCATCTTTAGATGACACTTCCTATGTTCAAGTTTGTGCCCATTCCCTCTTGTCCTGTCACTGGGCACCACTGAAAAAGGACTGGTCCCGTCCTCTTGACACCCACCCTTTAAGCATTTATAGGTGCTGATCAGATCTGCCCCCCTCAGTCCTCTCTTTTCCAGACCAAAAAGACCCAAGTCCCTCAGCCTTTCCTCCTAAGAGAGATGGTTCTAGTCCCCTGATGATCAGAATGAGTTGATCTTAGCTCCACTCTTCCTAACAGAGGTCCTCCAAGTCTTGCCGCAGCAGGATGGTGGACTTGAAGGCGACTGCACAGGCTTGTGTTCAGCCTCCTTTGGCAGTACCCAAGATTTTGGCATCTGTCTTGCTTGCAGATTGGAAAGATAAAAGAGGCAGATAGTCAGTGGAGTAAATAGTCTAGGTAAAAAAGGCAGGAACAAAGAAAGAAACATTTCTGATGTTCACCTTTCAGTCTGAGGATTATCAGTGCGATAAAGCTATAACTGTTGTAAACCCTGAGGATGCTCTGGCTCTCAGCTGGCATCTTTTCTCCAGTCTTTAACATCACAAACGATAGCTGCCTACCCAGGTAAATCAGCAGGGTCCAGCCATGGTCTGTAAGGCCGTGGGAATTGCTGCACCTCTGTGAAGAGGTGAAGCACGTACCTCTGTTGAAGCACATATCCTTGTTGGTGGTATCTGCTCTAAGCTTGAATTTCTTACTATTACAGCTGCGCTAACACTTGGTGAAAGCTGATATGTTCTTTCCCTCAGGCCCTTCTTTCAGCACTTGAGTTCCATTCCCTAATTATGTATTTCGTGAAAAGCATTTGATTTTGTTGGTTTGAATCCACCACCTTTTGCTTTCATTGTGTGTCCTTACCTTGTTTTGAGAGGTAGAAAGAATGGACCCGCTGCCTTTTTACCTTTTCCTCCTTTGGAAAACTGTATCATGTCTTGTGATGATAATTTTTCTTCCTTAAATTAAAACAAAAAAGCACTTCATTTTTTTTTTTTTTCCTGTCACTTTTCACAGAAGGGATTTTCCATATTCTATTTTCATTGCCCTTCTTCGACCTTCTTCTGTGAAGGTGAATGAGGACCGCTCTATAGAGTCTTCACCAGGAGGCTGGAAGACATATATATGTGTATTTCCATTATGCTCAATCTCAGATTTTTTTCTCCCTGCATCCTAGTGTGTATGGACTTCTTTCATCGATAGAAGAAAAAGATAACTCATATACGGCAGGAGCCAACTGGTTTGTGGCTCCAGATGAGACAAGCTGTGGGGCTTTTATAATCAGGGGCCTGTTAAAAGCAGAAATATGTACCATGAGGAAGTGGTAGTCTGAATTAAGGGCAGATCCACCATTGTTCCAAAGCTTTGAGTGTGAACCCAAGTATTCTGTTTTCTCTTCTGCCATCGTGACTGTCCAGGGGCATTCCCACTGTTGGGTGCCTGGCCTGTGTGCTTCAGGAGGTGGGATCCAGTCACACATCCAAAATGTCTATAAACTCATTAAACTGCTCATTAAACTGTGTTGGTTCCTAAGAAGGAGGTGGAAGGACCTCTGGAATATGCAGAATGCCTCCTCATTTGGTAGTAAGGGGTCTAGCATACTTTTAACCATTCCTGGTTTTATTATTGGTATGATATTCCCTCCTAGGGATCTGAGTCAGAGTCAGAGTATGGTGCAAACATATTACAGAAAGTTGGCCACTGTCTTTTTGACTCAGGCCCAACCAATGAAAGGAATTTGGTATGAAAAGGAACATGTTTGAGTTAGTATTTCATTCTCAACTTGTGTCAAAGCAATTTGGTTGTTCTCTTCCTACTCCTCCTTTCTGTCCCACACTTCCTCAGTGGTGCTGGTTAAGGACAGAGCTTTCTTAACCCTGAATTACCTTCCTTTGGGGTTTCAAGTAAGAGGCTGGATGTTGCTTTAACATAGCAGGGTTTGTAGTTTAATTTATTTTGGTTGGTAAAGAATATTCATCACTCATTTAATTCAGAAGGTATCTATTGATTCCTTTCTCCTCATTTGGTATTTTCTGACATTTTATAGCACTTGTTATTGATTTATACAAAATCCGTGGTCTGAACGTCCCAAGGACTGCTTTATTCACTTGTCATTTGCTGTTTTTCTTAACTAATAAATTTAACAGCCATGTACATGCAGTCTGTTAAGGTCTCGTGGCTCCACTTTCAAAGAGATGACAGTCTGGCACTAACAAATCAGTAATTCCTTCAGGCAGGAGCTTAGAAGTTGCAAGATAGGCAAGACGGAGAAACAAGCTCCTTGTTGACTGGTTAGCAAGACAAAGCAAGCTCCTCTGCTCAAAGGACACTCGGGTTAAGGTATGGAAAATACAGCTCTGCTTCAGCCTGTGGGATGTCACACGTTGTGGTGCTCTCACGGCAACTTTATTTATAGCTTGTCAACAGGTAATCAATTTAAGCAGCACATGCAGCAATACATAGGAGAGCAGGTATGTCTAAACTGTGCTGATCTGTCGCACTGTCAGCTTGCCAGGTGCTATAGATAGTTCTGCAGGGCTGCAGCTGAGTGCAGGGACTCCATTAGGAGGGTGGTGCCTCCAGCAACCAGCATCAGAAATCACCACTGGGGATAGTGGTCCAAACTGTACTTCCAGAAGGGATCAGGGGATTTCATAAGTCCAAGTCTCACTGAAGGTCAATGGGCTTAGGTCTCCTTCATCACTGGAATCTTGTAAGCTGTCTTTTAAGTTTGGGTTTGGGAATAAGGTATGAGCTGTGTGTGATCTCAGGTCATAGAACGAAGGTCATAGAACCATAGAATGGTTTGGGTTGGAAGGGACCTTTAAACATCATCTAGTCCAACCTCCCCTGCAATGAGTAGGGACATCTTCACATCTTCAACTAGATCAAAGTGCTCGGAGCCCCATCCAATCTGGTCTTGAATGTTTCCAGAGATGGGACATCTGCCACCTCTCTGGGCAACCTGTTCCAATGTTTCAATGGCCTCAGTGTAAAAAATGTCTTCCTAATATCTAGTCTAAACCTACCCTCTTTTAGTTTAAAACAATTATCCCTTGTCCTGTCACAACAGGCTGTGCTAAAAACTTGGTTCCCTTCTTTCCTCTAGGCCCCCTTTAAGTATAACAAGGCCACAATAAGGTCTGGCTATGGCTTGGATTTAATTCAGAGACAACTTAAATCTGAGCCTCAGTAACCAATGTATACTTCACATTTCAAAGGTACTTAAAAATTTTCCCCTTTCATGTATTATCACACAATGCTCCTGGATCTGGATTTATAAGCTCTTCCTCTTCACTCTCTTGGAAAGTGCTAGAGGGACCTTTTTGGTATAAATCTCATGTCTCCACGGGTTAAGGTGCCAGCCACGAGTCTGGCACTGAAAACACACTATGTGCTGAAGACTTGCGATCCAAGAGGCAGAAATGCATAACGATGTTCTGCACTGAGAGATTCCAGGGATCCCTTAGAAACTTTAGTAGTTTGCACCATCATCCTCTGATGAGACAACTAAGAAACAAAGGTTATTGTGAGGCTGCGATGGGTACGCGTGGCAGGAGAACAGAATCAGAGCAGGAATTTGATGCCTACCAGGTAATTTAGGACTGTTAGGAGAACACAAAACTTGGAAACAAATATATTAAAGTGTGACGTGCCCATGCTGTGCTGTATCCGAGCTGACCTCACCATAGCGTTTGAAGGAGATGGTGAAAATTGCTTATATTTATCCTTTCATCCCTCCAACAACCATACCACTTAGTCTGCTGGTGTCCAGCATGATACTGGATCTCCTCAGAGTGGAGTTCAGTGCTCCATTAAAGATCTTTTGTAGCACTGAGGTCACTGGGAGGCACCCACATGCTTTCATGCTTCATCGTTGTTTCTGTTGATATGCCTGGAGAGCAGTGGCTGACCAGGAGATCCAGGCAATCAGCACAACCGTGAGGTGGAGATCACAGAATCACAGAATGGTTTGGTTGGAAGGGACCTTAAAGATCATCCGGTTCCAACCCCTCTGCCCTGGGCAGGGACACCTTCCAGGTTCCTCAAAGCCCCATCCAGCTTGACCTTGAACACCTTCAGGAATGGAGCAGCCACAGCTTATCTGGGAAACCTGGGCCAGTGTCTTATCACCCTCACAGGAAAGAATTTAATCGTAAGATCTCTTCTAAATCTCCCCTCTTCCAGTTTAAAACCATTACCCCTCTTCCTATTGCTGCACTCCCTGATCAAGAGTCCCTCTCCATCTCTTCTGTAGACCCTTTAGGGACTGGAAGGGGCTCTAAGGTCTTCCTGGAGCCTTCTCTTCTCCAGGCTGAACACCATCAACTCTTTCAGCCTGACCTTACAGCAGAGGTGCTCCAGCCCTCTGAGCATCTTCATGGCTCTCCTCTAGACCTGTTCCAACAAATCCGTGTCCTTCCTGTGCTGAGGACTTCAGAGCTGGACACAGTACTCCAGGTGGGGTCTCACCAGAGTGGAACAGGGTGGGGCGAATCACCTCCCTGGACCTTCTGGCCACGCTGCTTTTGATGCAGCCCAGGATATGGTTAGCTTTCTGGGCTGCATCCAAAGCCTAGATGTGTCCTCCTGACCGTGTGCAACACAGATAGCCCTACTATGCTTGGGCAGACAGAGCGTGAGCAGCCAGTCCTTACCCAGCAGCAGCGCCCATTTAACAGCTATGAAAAATCAGGAGGTGGCTGGTTTAGCTGTTCAGTGTTCAAAAAAACCCTAAATCTGGCTTTTTCCTCACTTTGTTTCTTCTCGCTGCTGGCAACTATGCGGTGGTATCACAGTAATAAATTGTGGACACATTAAAAAAGAAGTTAGCCTGTGGTTACAGTCGAATCAAATCCTCAGGATGGACTTCTGAAGCACCCTTGTTACCTTGTGCTGATAAATCCGTTCTCACACTAGCACTTCTCTTAGTATCGGAGATGGAATTGCAGTTAAAGCCTTTTAGACTCAGAGCTATAATATCCAGAGATGTTTTGTTTGGAGTTGTGTAAAATCAAGTGTGTTGTATGAACTTCAAGCAAGGTACATTTGAGCTGAGCGCTAGATTACAGAGAGTGATGTATGGAGCGTCTTTAACTGCGTGGAGTTAGATTTGATTCTTAGCAAATAAGTGACAGATTCATATGTAGGGGAAAATTGAAGTTCTCATCTGTATATTGTTTTTATTATGTTTCCTTTGCTTCAGGCTCTAACATATCAAAGACACCGTGGGTGAAAAAAGTACTTTGATTTCCATCAATAAATGTCTTCATATTCTTGCAGCTCCTACACAATTTGGGCTGTTCCGTGGTGCTGAAAAAGACAAGGGAAAGTCACGAAATAATTCATTGCAATCCAGAGCAGCTCAGATTGGAAGCACTGCTAATATTTACAATTATCACCAAGCTCTTTCCGTGCACTATCCATCTTCGATTTAGAATTATGCTCCTGGCTCCGTACGAGTATGTCGGTATGGTGGTTTGCATCTGTCTTTGCCATATGCAGAGTAAGACAAAAACTCCTCCTGCTTTGTTTTTAATTTTTTGGGTTTTTTTTAATTTTATTGTCCCCCTCCAAAAGCAGCCCAGCTGTTGCCTGGATGCTGCCGCTCGCAATTGACAGCGCTCTTAAAAAGCCAGCTTATCTCGTCTCAAGAGTTTGTCATCGGCTTCGTTATGTTTTGTTGTCAACCGGGATGTAGGGTGCAGTATTGGCAGTACCGGTGGCCTTTGGTCACCCTGCTGATGGGGTTCTGTACTCCTGTAATGCCAGCCTGTGGATGGGTAGTGTTGGAATCACACAGAGTCACAGAGTTGTCACGGTTGGGAAGGACCTCTGAGATCATGGGGACCAACCGTAGATGAAACCACAACCCACGCCCATCTCAGCCACTAGAGCATGCCCTAAAGTGCCACATCTGCACGTTTCTTCAATACCTCCAGGCATGGTGACCCAACCACCTCCCTGGGCAGGCCCTTCCAGTGCCTGACCACTCTGTCACTAAAGTCACTCTTCTTAGTATCTAATCTGAACCTCCCCTGGTGCAATTTCAGACCATTTCCTCTGGTCCTGTCATGATTCCCTTGGGAGAAGAGGCCAGCACCCACCTCTCTACAACCTAGAGATGGGGTGCCTTCCATCGAGGCCAGGTCACTGGTTTCCTTTGCCTGCTGCCTCTGTTTAATTTAAGCAAAAATCAATTTTTAAAAAAATTTTTTTAAGATTTTTTTTTTCATCCAGAAAACAGAATTCTAACAAGTGATCTCTAAAGAAGGCCCTTTGCGTCTCGGTTGTTGCCAGCCTGATGCACCCCTCCGTGTCTGTGCCAGCATCTGGCTCCTTCCGGCGTTTGTTCTGCTTTACCTTGTGCTCCCTGAGTCTAAAAATAAAATATCCATATGTGTAAGGGGAGCCGGCGTTCACCCGTGCTCCCGATACGGAACACAAGTCCTAAAGTCACGCTGAACCCAGCAGAGACCTGCAGTGATTTAACTGAAATAAAAGGAGAAAGGGGAGGAAAAAAACCCCCACAACTCCCCCGACTCACGGAGGAGAAATTGGGAGGAGGTGCAGGAGGGATGCTCACCTCGTAGTCACCAACGATGATACCCCTTGGCATGTTTAGTTTTAGGGTGAGGACGTTGTCAAAGGGTGGCAGGCCCCAGAATTTGTGAGGATAGTTGTTTGGGAAACGTGAGGAAAATGGAAGTGTTTTCTGGCAGCCTAGAAAAAAAGAAGGAGCAAAGGAGAAGGGGCTTTTGTCTGCGTTGCAGCAGCCCTGTGCAGAGGCCTGGCTGGGGGTCTGCGAAGGAAAGTCCCCGGGAGATAAAATAAGCTGAAAAATGAATCCTTTTTATTTACTTACTTGGTCTGTGTGGTAAATAAACAGCGTGAGTGGCAAAGGCGACCACTTTAAATGAAACCCTCATCCTCGCAGTCAGAAACTCTATAAATGTTAGAGATATCACAGTATAATTTTTTCACAGGTAAGAGTTATTACAGCTAAAAGCATGCTTAAAAAATAATCTTTGGGGTTTGTGCTGAAGCAGTGCTTGCAAGAAAACAGCGTGTGGCTGGGTTTTTTTGTTCCTTGTCATTGCCCAAACCCCCGATTTCCTAAATGCAATGAGTTCGGCATTCTCAGCTAATCAGTGATAAATGCCACACTGAAGTAGCAGCGTGGACTGTCCCCACCCTGCCCCGGTACAAAAGGACCTGATGATGCTTTAAGGAGTTGATGGGGAGACCAAACCATCTGTTGGTGGGATGGGAGATGGTGGTGCTGAGTTGTGGAGTGATGGAGAACCGCCGTAAAGCAAGCCTGGCCACGCTCGGGGTGTGAGGCAGGGGTCTCTGGGTGCTGCGTACGGGAAGAGCAAGCTCAAGCAATGCTCTTAAAAGATGTCTTGTCTTGGGGCTAGTTTTTCCTGGTTTGGGGCTGAAACGCTCGTGTCCTGCTGAACCCATGTCTGCATTACCGAACCCAAGCTCAGAAAGAGCTCAGCAGCTGGTATGGTAATGAGCCCATTTCTATCAAAACAAACTATATTATTATTATTATT
>VZTM01004470.1:282529-292541 GCA_013400555.1 Jacana jacana | reverse complement strand
TTTCCCCCCCTTTTCCTCTCCCTTCCTTCCCTCTCTCCCCCCTCGCTTCGCCTCCCCCCTCCCTTCACCCGTGGCGTGACATTTTCTCCGTGACAGCCTGTCTCCCAACTGCGCTTCGCTGCCGCCTCGGTAAAGGCTCACAACGAGCGTGTACCAGCCAGTGGCCAATGGAGTTTGTGCAAGCTCCGCCAGCGATGGATGAAACATCCACGAGAGAGAATAAGGACTTAGAAGAAAACTGGATGAAAGGGCTGCGACGGGAAGCTAGCTGGCAGGTTAGTGATGCAGAGAACGTGGGCTTGCCCGGCGGATTCAATCTCGGCGCTAAAAATCTGGGAACTTCCTAACCTCAGCCGAGGCGAAACGTAGATGTTTTATTGGTAGCAATTGCCTGGAAGCTTATTCCTGAGAGAGCAGTTATCATTACCCTCTTATTTTCTTGGAAAGAATAGTCGCGAGGTTCCCCAGCCTCCTGTTCCCAAACTGGAGGGCGAGTGAATAGTTCCATAAATCTGCAGGCGTTACTGAATGCACACTTGCTTAATAAAGGTCCTTGCAATAACAAGTTGCAGGTGCATGCTGTTATATCAAAGGAGATAACGTGGCTTGTGTCTGTATGTATGCGGGTTTATTCCATTAACCAATATAACGCGCCACCTGTCACCCTCTTACTTAATTGTGCCGTAGTTAAGTGCAGCAGGGGTGTCTTTTGGGCTCCTTTTAATGAGGCAGCACCTTTAAATGCACAGTGCTTGTTGTCTTTATTGGGCTGGACTCACAGTGCTTGTGTGTGTGTGTGTGTGTGTGTGTGTGTGTGTGTGTGTGTGCTTCAACCCAAAGGCAGGCACTTCTCCTTACAGTGTGCCCAGCGATAGTGGCGCCCAGCAATAGCGTTTACCTTACGCAGCACCTTTCTGGAGTTGGCAGGATGAGATACCGTTTCGGACCCGCTAAGCCCCGCCGGGCGGTTGTGATTGCTCTTTGCATTCCATCCTGAGCATTCTCTATGCGCTTTTTTCTGCTCTATTGCATTTTAATTAGCCAATCAACAATATTCCAGGGATGTGTCACCAAGCTATTTCTTTTTTTTTTTTCCCTTTGCTGCTTCTTACAAGGGATTTTTAAAAGATGATGATGATGATGATTATTGTTATTAGTATTATTTTGGTGGTGCCATTATACAAAATTCAAATAAAGCAGCGCTTTGATTTGTTCCTCTCAGGTGAAGCTGCGGAAGGGTCCCAGCTTGGTAAGAGTTACTGCAGCAGTTTAAACAGCACAAAGCATGCTCCCTTCCCCCTGCTTTAGTTTGGTCCCTTCCCCGTAACTTTGCTCTAGAGGAGGAAGCCCAAATCTCTTTTTCAGAGGAGCTTGATACTCTTGTGGCTCTGTGTCATGGTGCCTTTCTGGTTATCTCTCCGTCTCACTGCCAAAATGAAGTATAAAACAGGGGTGTTGTGACTATAGAAGCCAAAGGTTCCCTCCTCTTTATGTTGCTGTGGAAGGAGGAGTGTGGAAGTGATGGAGAAGAGGTGGTCACTGTGCAGACAAAATGTGGGAAACCACCACTGCCCCAAAGAACGGGGCTCCACAAGTGGCTGAAGGAGTGGAAGAGCTGGAGGAGATGAGGGAAAGGAAGGGGGAGAGCTGGGGCTGTGGAGGCATCTGCAGCTGGTCTGTGAATCCATTAGGAGACCCAGAGATCAGTTCTTCTGCTTCCCTGGTTTGTGCTGATTCTGCCAGGTCAGATGAACGAAGGGTGAGTTGGGAAAAGATGGAGGCAATTTTTCTGTAGTACCTGACTGGAAACCAAGCACTCTGTGGCAAGAAATAATTTCCAGTCAACAGTTTCTGCCTCCTTTTTGGGTGAGGGAGTCTTGCACCACCACAGGACAGCGGTGGCAGCTCAGTGAGGGAAGAAGTCACATGTACTGTAGGTCCTTACCTACAACCCTGAGGTGAATAAAGGTGGGACCTTGTCTCTGAGGAGACGGTGTCCCCCAGTAGCCTTGCATGGGTCTGCTGCTGTCCTTCTCCTCCCCGAGCAGAAGTGCTCTCTTGATCAGCTTCCCTTGGGCCCTTGTAGATGTTTTGCTCTGAGCATGCAACCCTGTTACACGGGAGTGCAGTTTTCAGAGAAGCCCCTGGGAAAGGGTTATCCAATTCTCCCTCCGATTGTAACTCATCCCACATTTCTTCCTTCTGCAAGGTCTTTAGAAGTCCCAGGGCAGGGCAGAGCGTCAGTCTTGAAAGGAGCTGATTTAGAGGGAGCGCTGCAGAGCCAGCATTCCTCTTCAGTCCTGTCTGCTGGGGAGCTCCAAGGTGATGGCGTACATCCTTTCTTCTTAAATGGGCCAGGTTTTTTTAGCACTGGGCCCTTATATCCATATTTAGTCTCCTAAATAAGTGTCCTGATTTTCCGGAGTGCTGACTATCCTGGGAAGCCACCAGGCATTTCGGTTTTCTTGGGCTTCAATGCGCCGAGGCCTATGCTTGGGGGCCAGGTGGTGGTGGGAACTAGTGGCGTGGTCCTGGGGTGGGAGGCAGGCTGTGGTGCCCCGTTGGCAGCTGGAGGTCGTGACAGCTCTGAGCTACCTTTGAGAACTTGTTCACACACCTCGGGGCTACCGTGCAGTCACAGGCTCGGCCGTACGTGGCTGGTGGGCCGAGGGACCTGCTGGCCCACGGTGGCACGCACTGGAGAGCGGTCGTGTGAGTCTCCCTCTTGTCATGAGAGATGTGACAACTCTTGACTTCGTGCTCGGGGAAAAAAACGTAAAAATCAGGCCACTTATTTAGCAGGCTAAATATAGGTTAAGCAGCCAAGCTTGAGCATCCTGCTTTAAAAATTCTGGCAATAGTCGTCATCTATCCTACCTTTCAGCCAGCGCCCTCCTCATGCTGTGAGAGGTCTGTGCCGTAGCCCCATGCACATGAATAAACATCAGCTTGCAAGCCAAAGAAGGAATAAGCTCACAATATTTCTTTCAAGGGGAGCTACAGTTTGGGAAACGGATTGCGTTCTCTCTCCAAAAGGAGCCAGTTTTCTATTAAGTTTTAAAAAAATAATAATAAAGAAGCTAAAATTATAATACTGTTTTTATCTCTTAGCTTTAACTTCTTATCTTCTGTTGTTCTCATCAGCTCAGACTTTGCTGTAGTGGTCTCTGTCTATTTTTGATTTTTCATGGGGAAAGGTGGGCTTTCTTGCTCCTCTTAGCAGACCTTTCAGAACAGGTTTTCAAAACCTCCTATAATCCCTTTTCCTGATGTTTCCTTGGGAACAGCTTCTGACATCCGACAGATCTATAGCTGTCACAAAGCTGGCACAGTTTTACCACAGGCCAGGCGCATATTTGGGTGACCACCACTGTGCTGATGGACTAAAGGTTAAGAAATCTATAAGGGTGTGGATGTCAATATTTAAAGGAAAAAAAAAACAACCCTGCCTACTTAGAGACGATGGATTTTCCTTCTTATTTACACATCCAGGCGAAGTTGTGCTCTCAGAGATGCCAGAGTAACTCCAGTTGATTTAAAAGGGCATTTTTCCTTCTGCAAGTGAGAGCAAACAGGAATGTGAAATACCCCGAGAAAGGAGCAGTGCCCCAGCCCCAGCTTGTCGGAGCCAGGAATTCCTCTGCTGACATAGGGAGATCTTGAAAGCCACAATTTTTCTCCCAAACGGATGGCTCAATCAGAGTAGGACCTCTGTCTCCAGCTTTAAGCTCTGTCCTTGATGTGCTGAGTTACTGTGCAGCCTAAAATACACTGCCTGTATTGCAGAGGGAGGGAGGGGGTGGGTGGGTGGTTAGAGCAAGAAATGTTTAAGTCATTGCAGAATCATTTGGGCTCTTTCATCCAGATAGGCACCCACTTGAGGAAAAATAGGCATTTTGTCAGGGCCTTCAGCAGTTTGACGATCGTTTCCTACAGAATAATAAAAGCAGACATGTCTTGCCATTTTCATTTAATTTTTAGCGCTCCTATACGTTTGGGGGGTGGGTAGGAGTAATTGGGCTGGAATGAGAGCTTCTTGGGCATCAATGAAGCTGGGAACGCAGCAAGGCACGGTGTGAGGTGCGAGAGACACAGTAACCTGTCTTCTGCTCTCCAGTATGGTCCCACTGAGTTAATATAAATCGTTAATATTAATTGGGGAAAAAAATACTGGGTAATCACTATAGATATGTAGATATGGATTCTGTGTGCAGGCAGGTGTGTCTCCGTCTGTGGGCATGTGTGTTGGTGGGTTTGCACCCCCAAGGTGTGGTAGGGCTGGAAATGGAATGTTTTGGGAAGGGAGATGTAGAAATCCCTGCCTGAAGAAATAGACGCTATTTCATGTTATTTCCTGCTCTAAACTAGCCATTTGTAAACCTTGAAAAATTTCCAATCCCTAGTTTAATAACATAGCAAGTATTTTGCTTTCTCAAATCTACTAAAACAACACAAAATGTTAAGTATTCAAGTTTTGGAGGGTTCATACCTACCTCTTTTCATGAGGACATGAATGCCAATCTGTGGTGAGGGAAATACAAGTGAGAAAAACCCCTGCACGTTCATTTAAAAAAAACCCATATATTTGATATTTGTTTTGACTGATCACAGTGCTGATGGCATTGTCCTTCTGTGTTGGTGATAGACAAAACAGGGCTATTAAACACCTGGTGTTCCAGGCATGGAATATGATCTACTACTTCTTGTATTATTCCACAATCCTTCCCTGTGTTCCTCCACTCTACTGGCTGTGAAAATACCGGAAAATTTGACTTTGTTGCTCAAAAAGCATGCAATATTCAGGTGTTACGTATCCCATAGCACCAGTGTACTGCATTTGCTGTCTGTTAAATAGTGAAGTTGATGAAGTTTTATTCTTTCCTCTCTTCTTTTTATTTTTTTTTCTGTGAGAGGGAGGAACAGTCACAATTCAGTTATCTTAGACAGATAACATCTGAAGCTGTTTATTTTCTATTGTTCCCCTGAGTATAGTATTTTCAAGACAATCATCATAAAAAGATCTACTGCTGGATTAATTTTTAACCTGATGCACATATTTTGTTGCCAGTTTCAATATTTAAGGTATGGTACAAGTGGGGAGCTGCAGGCTCCGAGGTGTGGGCGGGCTGGTTGGACATCCATCCCTTGGGTTGTCGTTACAAAAGAAATCCTGGAGGCTTCTCAAAAGGATCGGCGACTGAGCAGAGGCATATCAAACTGGGAATTCTTTATCAGTTGTGGTTCTGACTGTTCTATTCGTTTTCATGTATTTAATACATATACATGGTGCTTCAAAGTATGATACCAGCAGAGGAAGCTTATCTAGGAGAGGCTGAGGGACTTGGGTCTCTCTGGAGAAGACTGAGGGGGGATCTGGTCAACGTTTATAAATACTAAAGTTTTTTAATTATTTTTTTTTAAATGTTTTTAATTTTAAGAGTGGGTGTTAAGAGGAAGGGGCCAGGCTTTTTTCAGTCGTGCTCAGTGACAGGATAAGAGGGAACAGGCACAAACTTGAACATAGGAAGTTCCATCTAAACATGAGAAGGAACTTCTTTCTTTTGAGGGTGACAGAGCTCTGGCAGAGGCTGCCCAGTGAGGTGGTGGAGTCTCCATCTCTGGAGACAGTCAAACCCCACCTGGACACATTCCTGTGCAACCTGCTCTAGGAGGACCTGCTTTGGCTGGGGGGCTGGACCGGCTGATCTCCAGAGGTCCCTTTGAACTCCATGTGATTCTGTGATTCTGTAGTGGTAGAGGATGATAATGAATGGCTGTGCAGTTATGTCTTGGGGCTGTTAGACTCGAGTGCTGGTATGTGGCCATCTGTGATGTTGCATGGACATTCTCACCACTCCAGGTTGTTCAGAGTGCCATTAGGCACTTCTTTTCTGAAAGATGTTGATCCCTCCTCAGAGGGCAGGTGGCTCCATTGGCTGGCAATGGTTGGTCCATCCTCAGGCTGGAGGCTTAGGTCCTATATCAGGAGGACAAAACGATTTGCCTTATTTTCATCACGCTGAGGTGTTCTCTCCCTGATGTTCCTCATCAAGTGCAGCAGAAGGGGAGTGTTCCCTTGTGAGACAGGACTGTGTCAGTCCTTCTGAAAGCCGGGCACGCAGCAGTAAGAAAAGAGACACAGATGCACCAGGGTAGTGCGAGGTGTCTTTTTGATAATAAAACACCTAATTAGTGTAAAGAGAAACGGGACCGATGTGTGATGTTGTATGGACTGTAGTTTTAGAAATCAAAGGCCTGAAGACTAAACCAAGGGAGAGGCTTCTGCCAGCCTCGGTTCTTCCGTACCCCGTGAAATGCTCGGTGCGTGCTGTGCTGAGCCTGCCGCTGCTCGGTGCTTTAAGCCTGTTCATAACCGTTCACAGCACTTAAGATCTAAAGATACACTCATCCTTTGATAGGACAAGGTCAATTATTCTCAATTTATTGCCAGTACCCAAGTGTTTATGCGGTTTTATTTATAAGCTGGGTTTACGTTTTTCTAACATTAAAGACACTTGATAGTAAAAAAGGGCATTTTATGTGAAGATTACTTGCTCTGTGACATATTTATATTAAAAAATATGCATGCCTGTATTCATATAAATGATACAAACCCTGTCTTTTGGTTTCCCCAGCACACCTCTTAGCTTCTTTTTAACCTGTTAAATGAATGTTGTGAGTTCCATATGTGAGATGTACTGATCTGAGGCCGTCTGGATCTGAGAATGCCATTATTTAACTAGCTGCCTTTTTTTCCCCAGGTAATTGGGTTTGGTCTTGGGGTAGTTCAAGCTTTGTGTTTCTCCACTATGTTACTAGGATGAGCACCCAGAGACATCTTTAATGCCTCCATCCTTTAATACCAGTACTGTTCCAGCACTTACCTAGAGATGGGCTCTGTGCAAAACCTGGGCAGACAGGAGTAAGTCCATCCCCATGTGAAGAACCGCTAAGAGGGTGGCCAAGAGAAGTCTATGTTAACTGTGTAGAGGAGGAAGAGGAGGAGGAGGAGGAGGAGGAGCAGGAGGGAGGAGGAGGAAGAGGAGGAGAGTAGAGGAGAAGGAGAAGAAGGAGAAGGAGAAGGAGAAGGAGAAGGAGAGGAGGAGAGGAGCATTTCCTTTAGTTGGAATGGATCTACAGTTGTCATCTAGTCCATCTGCCTGGTTAAGGGCATCATCCAAATGCCTCTTAAACACTTGGGGCATCGACCAGCACTCTAGAAAGCCTCTTCCAGTGTTTGACTGCCCCCTCGGTAAAGAACGCCTTCCTAAAGTCCAGTCTGAACATCCCCTGGCCCAGCTTTGAACCATCCCCATGTGTCTTATTCTTATATCCCTGGGAGAAGAGTCAGCACCTCCCTCTCCACTTCCCCTCCTCAGGATGCTGGTGAAAACCTGTGGCTCACGCTCTACTGGAGGTTTCGTTCTTCACCTACTCATCTCTTCTAAAACTGTTTAATTCTTGGCAAAGGGTTTATTTGACAACTGACAAAAAAAATAAGAAAATGTTAATTTGGACGGTGCTGTCTGAATCACTTCTCCTCCTGTATTTATTATTCTCTCAAAATCTTGAAGGAAACATCTAGGTTAAAAAAAAAAAAAGAAGGTACTTTTTGAACATAAATTTCTTACATTTAAACCATATTTACTGATTCACAGGAAGGCTCTGGTTGCTGTCACGTACCCACCTCTCTGGTGTTGTCAGAGTTTAAATGCTCCCCGAAGGCTCCTCGCTGTGACCGGCCTGTTCCTGTGTCAGACTCAGGGCAATTATATTCCAGCTCCGCAGGGCAGGTAGCTTGGCGCCTTAGAAGGAGCGTTCACCTCCCTCTTCCCGGGTTGTCCCAGGCAGAGTCGGGCCTGTTTACATCTCTTCTCTGATCTAACCTCTCGCTTGCAAAGAAAATGACCCCCGGGCATGCTTGAAAACGGGGAGGGGGGGGGACACAAATTTATTTCTCAAATGGAAAAATCACTATTTTTAGTTGCGTGGCCTCTTTTCAAAATGCGTTCCAGAGCGTTTCGGCTGGGGATGCCTGGCCAACACACAGCTCAGAGCTCAGGAAACTTCTGGAATTCATGCATGTTCTTACAAAAAAGTGCTGGTTGGTTCTTTTTTTCTAAATACTTCCGACTGATGAGTCGTGTGTCTCTCTCGATGCTGTCTCCCAGGACTGCGTGGCACGGGATTCAGCGCTTGTCTCGCTGTGGCTATTGGGTCATCTTTTCTCTTTCACTGGGGCATTTTCCAGGCCTTGAATATCCTTCTGGGCTGGGAAGGAGAGCAGTTGGTCAGCAAGGTATCATTGGCATCTGCTCCTCCTTCCAGCAGGTCCCAGTGTGCTGCCATCGGCTGGACACCCTCAGCCTTCATCCACCCGTTGGGGCTGGGGCTCCAGGAGAGCAGTGCCACCGGGCAATGGCACAGCTTGGCCACCACCAAAGGGACAAGGAGATGGGGAACCTTCCAGATGCCTCCCCTTCCTCCTTCCTTCTCCTTCTTCCTTCACCTTCTGCCAAAACTTGCAAAATGTTAAACTTTGCTTTTCTGGTTCCGAGAAGAATCCTCTTCTGTGATACTCCTGGAACCAGGAGCGTTCACAGGTTGACACCAAAAATGACACGACTAATCCAAGGTGTTTCCTACTCAGCCCTTGGTCTTCAGAAGGAACGCTGCGCAGTGGTTGTACCTGAGCTGCTGTGGACTTCCTTGATGGCTTTAACTGGAGGCCAGGCGGCCTTCAACATTTCAAATAGCTGACAGAAGGATCTATGCTCAACCCCTTCCCTCTAGCTAAACCTGGGATGTGTCAGCCCTGTCTCCAGGACACGGACGGTGCTGCACTTTTGACCTTTTACCGTATTATCCGCTCTGCTTTGCCCTAAGCTGGTTTTCTGCAAAACGAGATGGATTCTGCTTCTTAGCAAAATAACTACAGAGAGCTGCAAAATCCAAACGAGCTGATACATCTTTCGTTAGAGTAATTTCTTGAATTTTTTTTTTATATATATATATTTTTGGACGCTGATAATGTAGGCAAAGCTGCACATTGTGTCTGTTTGATTTTTATGGTCAAGTCATCACATACTGCCTCTTTTAATGTCTTGATTTAGAATTAATTCCAAAATAATGTAGTGAGGGAGGTGATGCTTCATATTCCACATGTTTTTGATTTTTTAATGGGAAAATAAAAATATTTGGGAAATTGATTTTTCAACTAATTACGTGAATTATAGGAGCTGATAAATGTGAGATTAATAGCTAAGAAAGCAGTCATTTCAGATGGATAATTTAGATTTTTATCATTTATTAATCGTAAAAAGTAAACCTGCTGTATAACTAATTTTAGTTTTATCAAGGAGACGAATTGTTCCAGCTAATGAATGTATAGATATTCTATGCCAAAGGCATTCGTAGGAATCTGTTAATCATTTAACTGTGTCATGGCATATGCTTTGTCTTCATAAACCAATTAAAACATATAACTTCCTCCACTGCAATGCAAGTTGGCCTTCAGTGCCTACAGCAAGTTAAACAGCATTTGTCTTAAAATACTCTTTAAATTGCAGACAGAAAAATGTGATGGGGGTGGTGTCTCCAGGTGGGGAACAGCGCTGGGCTGCCCATGCCACCGCCTTGAGAAGGTGCAGCTCTTTGTTTGCAGCAGGTCCTACTGTTCCTATAGGACCTACTGGTCCCCTGTTCTAAGTTGAGGGCTCCTGAATGGTCTTGCCATAATTGGTGGGATTACTTTCCTGCTTAGATTGAAGCATGGGCATAAGTGGAAAAGTGGCTTTAATCCAAAACTGTCCTGATGGAGAAAGCCCTTGGCAGAGACCAACATTGGTGGTTATTTAGAGTAGGTCAACTTAGACCTGGGGTCAGTTGTTATGGATTACAAAATGGATCATAGAATGGTTAGAGTTGGAAGGGACATTAAAGATCCAATGCCCCTGCCCTGGGCAGGGACACCTCCCACCAGACCAGGTCACTCAAAGCTCCATCCAGCCTG
>VZTM01004470.1:254647-282507 GCA_013400555.1 Jacana jacana | reverse complement strand
AACTCCATTGAGCACCACCCTTTGGGATCGTCCTTCCAGCCAATGCTGGATCCAGCAGATCGTAAAAAAAATCTAAATCTGATAATGTTGTGGTGACAGCTAATCATAAAGATAATGGCTCTTCTTTTTGGGGGGATGAACTGTAGCAGTGGGAGGGAAAGTACTTTGTTGGTTTGTGCTGCAGGTCTGCACACACCTGAGTGGAGCTAAAGCAGGGCTGGAGAGGGCACTCTGAAGAGCTGTTTTTTCTGAAAATAAAGGAGGTGGTTGTCAGCATTTTGGCCCATTTCATACCTGCCCTCGTGGAAGATTTGGTGTATTCTTTGTGACAGTGCTTAGGACAGGCCTGTGGGAGGGCTGGTCTCCTTTAGTGAAGGTGATGATTCACTGCTGAGAAGCATAGAATGGTTTGGGCTGGAAGGGACCTTACAAACCATCTAGTTCCGACCTCCCTGCCATGGGCAGGGACACCTCCCATGAGACCAAGTTGCTCCAAGCCCCATCCAGCCTGGCCTCAAACACCTCCAGGGATGGGACAGCCACAGCTTCTCTGGGCAACCTGTTCCAGTGCCTCACCACCCTCATTGTAAAATAGTTATTCCTTATGTCCAATCTGCACCTACCCTCTTCTCACTTAATTCTGGTAGTTTTGCCAGACCTGCTTCATTCAATGGTGCAGAGCATCCTGCTTTCACAGGGCTGCTGCTGGTGCTTCCAAGAAGGGGAAGTGAAGCCATGATGAAATGAATCCAGCGTGGGTTTTTCATGGTCTAACCTGGGATTTCACTGTGCTTCCACGCCAAGAGGAGCTCCCCACCCGCTTCCCTTCCTGCCCCTTCCTTGGCTGTTTCATCTATTTAGGACAATGTCTTCCCCATTTGAAATCTTTGAGATGGGGACTCTCTGTTACATTAGGCTTGTGTAAGAAATTGCCTCACTTGGACTCATTCTTGGCAAGGGTTTAGAGATGCTGCTGCAATACAAATAACAGCGCTGATTGCTGCTGGAGATTTTCCTGAGGACGACATGTGCAGTTGAACCAAAGCTGGAGGTTAGAGGGTAATAATTGCACTCAGGGTTATTTTTAGTCCGTCCTAGAAGAGATGGAGAAATTTTTAAAATGGATTTTTATATTTTAGGAAATTACAGCTCTCTGGAAAAAAACTTCTGAGCTGTGACAAAAAATGAGAGGCAAGAGGATGTTTAGATTCGGGGGCTCGGTTTCTATATTCTGGACATTCAAAACTGTTTGTTTTGTCTCTTTCTTCTTCCCAGTGAGGTGAATAAAAGCAAAGTGTGAATGCGTTTAGGTTTTATTCACAGCATTGTGGCCATGTCAAAGCAAACACTGATGGAGGCAGCCAGGAAGCCGAGGATGGAGAAATCAAAAGACTGCAGACACTTAAATAACCAATTCCAGCTAATCCAACTTGAAAACACATTTTGTTTGGCTGGTTAACAACCTGTGTGTTGCTGCACCACCTATACCGTGGTATTTTATTTATATCTTTAATACGTTATCTGTAGGCGACATTATGGGTGAAGCACTGTTGCTAAAAGAGAAGGAAAAATTATAGTTATTGCTATAATAAACAGCTTGAGAATATCTTTTTAAGATGATTGCAGTAATACAAAAGGAAATAGCATTAGATTGCAACATCAATTATTTAGAACAACGTTGTTATATTCATTTTTTTTTTTACTCTATTTCCTTTCTCGGGGATAAAGTTCAGTCTTTTCAGCGTCAGGTTTCTGGAGCCGTGCAAATGCCCACTTGGGTCAGAAGTCCATAGCTTTCTGGTGAACCAGGGCTGGAGACTGAAGTGGGAGCGTGTCCTCCGGTGGACAAGGCAGAGGTTCTCCAAAGGTGGAGGTGAGGAGGGGGTCTGAGCCCACCCACCTTCCCCCCAGCATCTCTCTCTTGCCGCTCGTCCAGCTCTGCTGCAAGGGAGAGGTGGCGGTTTTCTGGGACTTTGAGGAAAATAGTAATTTTAGGCCATCTTGCCCTAGTTTTAGCAGGCTTCTGGGAATAAGAAAGGGAAAATGGATCTTTGTAAAGGCTTAAAGAATGTTGCTGAGAGGGAGGGGGTGAAATCAGGTCCTTATGGAGCACTGAACCTGGTTTATAAATGGAGTGAGGAAATGTAAGTCATTGTGCACTTCTAAATTTGGGGCTTTTGTATGGATATTACTTACTTAACTGAAGACAGGAACCTTCCCTGAAAAAAGAGAAGGCAATTGTGCCCAGGCAGATAGGATCGCTCGGGTTTCATTAGAAGCAGAGGCGAAGGCAATAAATAATCAAAAGAGTAAAAACATTTTCTTTTCCCTTGTTTCTCCTTCCTTTTAAACTCTGCCCACGTGTAAGGATTGCTTGGTGAAATAAAGCCCCTTGTTCATCGGACATACTAGCAAGCGTGCGGGGTGAGAGGAAAGCTTCCCGCGTCGGGGCTATATTCGTGTTTGGAAAACAATGCTCTGAACGACCCACTCGGCAATAGTTTTCTCAGTGCAAGTGAAATCTTCAGTGGCACCAACCTCATAAAAATAAACGATATTTTATATAAATGCTGAGTGAATACACGTGAGCTGTGAATACAGTTAGGATAGCCGCTACTGCTTAAAGGTCAGTAAAGCATAGCATTAAACGGCACATTTTGTGCTCCCAGACACGTAACCCGTGATAAATTTTATGCAGTACATTTCTCAAATATCTACAGACACATCATTTTCTTCAATAATTCACAGTCCTTTAAAAGCCCTTTTTTTTTCTTTCCCCTTTTGACAATCGATAGCAGGACATAGGGTCTATAAAAAGTCGCCGGGACTGGACTTTCACCGTCAGTTTAATTGGAGGAGGGATGAGGTTAAACTCCCCAAGCCCTTCCTCCCAGCTCCGCTCACGACATGCCAGCCCGGTCCTTGGGACACGTGGTGGACCTTTAGTCTATTGCTTGGACTGTTTTGTCTGCCTTTGCAAGGTGATGGGTTTCTTGAGCCCAGCGTAGGAGGGCTCAGAAGGCGTATTAGGATGAGATATTTAGTGGGAAATGTCATCCCTACGACCGGACTTTTTCCTGCCTCTGTTTGCTAGTGTAAAGTCAGCAGAAGTAAATTGGCTGGCAGATTTCAATGGAGACTGTTACTGGCGTCCTCTGCCAGAGAGCGTGTGGAGTGCCAAATTAGAATTGATTTCTCAATAAAATTGAGTTCAGCCTCTTCAACATAATCTGAGACAGAATGACAAAATCTCTCTCACTCACTTTTTAATTTTATTATTTTCGGTCAGTTTTGTTCTTGGATATTTCTGCTGCCCTAATTGCTTGTTATTATCTTCTTCCTCGAATCTTTTCCCTTGTCCAGGAGAGCAAAAAGCTCATCTGCTTTTATAGGCAATTCATGGAGTCAAGTAAAAGGGAAAGGCTGTCTATGCGTCGCCTCCTTCGCCCCTAAGACTCTTCTGGCAGCAGAGCCGGGAGCGCAAGTTCCCTCTCCGCGCTCTGACTCAGAGGCTGAGAGCACAACAATCTGTTTACAGTCCCATCCTCATCTCTCCTTCCCACTCACAGCACGTTGCTTTGGGAACCACCAACCAACCTAATTAAAACAAATTTTTTTTTCCTATTGCGGGAGCAATTCCCCAAATGCTCCGCCTCGCCAGAGTCACGCTGTGTCTGCTCAGTTCGCTACCTCCATCCAGCTCCCGAGGAGGCTCATCTTACTGTAAAGAAAATCAATGCCTTCTAATGTGCCTTTAATTCTTAAATTCGGTGCCTTTATCACACGTGCTTCTAGGGAACCCCGTGTAATATATGGAGGTGAAAAGGAAAAAGGTCTTCTTTTTAAAAGAAGTGACTTCTGAAACGTTAGCAATGCCTGTGGCGTGAACCGGTAAGGGAGCTATTTGGAATTAAATGAGGCTGGATCTTAAGTGGGGAGGTGGCAGTGGAAACACAAGATGGCAGCACTGGAAGCATCTCAAAAAGGTCTGGAAGTATAACCACCACCTGGAATCTGCTGGCTTGGTTTCCATCGCAGACGAGGCATCGCACCCAGTCGTTATGTCTAGCCCGGCCTTACTGGCTTGCAAGGACAGCAAGATTTCAAGGCATCTTGACAACTGTTCCCTTTCTTCAACGTCTGGGACCTGTTTCTCACCCCACGTGAACTCCAGCAGCGGAGGTCAGTGAGGTTGGACAGCTGCGGCTGTTCATACCAGTCTTTCAGAGCACTGAAATCTTCCATCCCTCAGCTCATTCTTTGGAAATCAGAACGTATGGGGGCTGCTGAAAGCACCTCCTGTGCTATTGGAGACACCTGTGCTTGAAAGTGTTCAGCTGGTGTCACTTGTGTGCCTGTACTAGGGTTAAATGGCAAGTGTTTATTCCAGCCCTGTTTTAGCAAAGGCAGAGTTTCTGAGGAGTGCTGAGCAATGTGGTAGGTCAGTGGCATTCCTCAAAATACTGCTCCTTTTCAGCTCTTCAGCTTTTCAGCCTTTTTCCCCCTGCCTTCTAGTTCCACCCCTTTTTAGCTTCCTCATTCCATCAGGATGGCTGGACCAGCCACCTTTACATTCCCTCCTTTTTTTTGGAGAGCTTCATGCAGGTTCTCTCTGTGGGAATGAGAACATGACTCTAGACCTTACTTTTCACTTGATTTTTCATGTGAGATTGGTAGGTTTTTGAGTAGTTAGTATCATAGAATCATAGAATCATATAGGTTCTATATACCTTGGGATCATCAAGTCCAACCATCAGCCCTACTCTGCAAGTTCTCCCCTACACCAGATCCCTCAACACCACATCTAATCTGCTCTGAAACACAGTCAGGGATGGTGACTCCACCACCTCCCTGGGCAGCCCATTCCACTGTCTTTCTGTGAAAAACTTTTTCCTAATGTCCAGCCTAACCCTACCCTGCTGCAGCTTGCAGCCATTCCCTCTTGTTTTATCACTAATTGCCCATGAGAAGAGACCAGCACCAACCTCCCTACAATGCCCTTTCAAGCAGTTGTAGAGAGCGATGAGGTCTCCCCTCAGCCTCCTCTTCCTCAAACTAAACAATCCCAACTCTCTCATCGATCCTCATAAGCCTTGTTCTCCAGGCCTCTCACCAGCTTCGTTGCCCTCCTCTGTACTTGCTCCAGCACCTCGATATCTCTTTTGTGTTGGCGTGCCAGAACTGGACACAATACTCAAGGTGTGGCCTCACCAGTGCTGAGTACAGGGGGACAATAGCCCCCCTACTTCTGCTGTTCACACTATTTCTGATACAAGCCAGGATGCTCTTGGCCTTCTTGGCCACCTGGGCACACTGCTGGCTCATGTTCAGCCACCCGTTGACCAGCACCCCCAGGTCCTTTTCTGCCAGGCAGCTCCAGCCACACTGCCCCAAGCCTGTAGCCATCCATGGGGTTGGTGTGGCCCAAGTGCAGGACCTGGCACTTGGCCTTGTTGAAGGCCATGCCATTAACATTGGCCCATCGATCCAGTCTATCCAAGTCAATCCTTTCTGTTCTTTAATTCTCCAAACCATTACTGGTAGCTGGCTGTCTCCTGTGGTAGGCTGTCCTTTCTTCCTTCCTTTCCCTCTTAACTTGCCGTGGTTCTAGCTCTCCCTGTGTTCTGCTTTCCTCTCTCTCTGCAAAACCACCCCTAGATGGTGACTACTGAATCTTCTGGAAACGCCAAACACTTACTGACCTGGTTTTACTCATGTGTGAAACCAGACATTTTTTTCAGTATGAGTCGTAAATGAACTCTGTTGACATCACGTGGTGCAATGTAGGTATTGGACCACCAAGTGGCTACCAGAACTTATGGAGAGAGTAAATGATAGGTCTATGAGCTTCCAGGCATCTGGGGGTGCTATGCTATGGCTCTGTTCCAGCAAAACACTGGATCGTATGCTTAATTTTAAGGGTGTAAACAGTCCAGCAGAGATAGGTTGGACAAGTAATATCCTTAATCTTCAGCATAGTTTTAACTATCCATAGCTTGGAGCATCAAGGTGGCTTGCACTCCAAACCCAAAAGCTGTGATGGAATAGGAAGCGGGAGAACTGAAATACCGACTAATAAAATCAAGACTTTTATTGGAGAGGAGGACTGCTGTTTCCAAGTGCAGGACATGGGAGTGAGAATTTTGTCCAAAGGAGTGGTTTTCTCTCCTAAGGGCATACACGGACTGGCTAGTGGATCATGTGGTTGATGGCTGTGCTTTCCAGGGTTGGTGCTGGCCATGAATGAGGTGATCATTTCAGGTGAAAGGACTGGGACCTGAGAGTTCTCAGCCACCTCTGGAAGATGCTGTAGCAGCCATTTTTCTGCTCCCAAGCTCCACTCTCGTTACCTTTTCACAGAATCAGAGCATGCTGTGGGGTTGCAAGGGACCCCTGGAGATCATCTAGTCCAACCTCCCTGCCAGAGCAGGTCCACCCAGTGCAGGTTTCAGAGGAACACGTCCAGGCGGGTTTGGAATGTCTCCAGAGATGGAGACCCACCACCTCCTCTGGGCAGCCTCTTCCAGGGTTCTGCCACCCTCAAAGTTAAAGAAGTTCCTCCTCATGTTTGGATGAAACTTATTATGTTCAAGTCTGTGCCTGTTATCTCTTGTCCTGTCATGTCCTGGGAAAAGACTGGCGTCTTCCTCTTGACACCCACCCTTTATGTATTTGATCAGATCCCGCCTCACTCTTCTCTTCTTTTGTCCAAGATCTCCCTTAATTGCTTTAGTCAAAGGTTAGGAAGGACCAAGTGTTGGTGTAGTGTATCCATCAGCAGGCTCAGAGGTCTCATCCCAATGGCTTTGGTCCTGAGATCTCTCCTAAATACTGGCACAGGTTTGAGACTTGCTCTGCTTTCATTCTTTCCTCTTCAGCTGGAGAGAATAAATGGATTAACTAACCCTTCTGAGAGAAGCCTTCCTGGCAGTCGTTGAGTCTCAAAATGTTGATTCTCAAGGCTGTCTTCACAAGGGAGTTAGTCCTATCTTTCACCAGCAGGTTGAAAATGCCCTCTGTCTTTATTATAAAAAAAAAAAAGAAAAAAAAAAAAAAAAAGATGAGAAAGAAAAAGAACAAACCAAAAAAATGGGGAGAGCAGGGGATTTGTAAAGGTGGGGTTTGGTGAGCGAGGGCGCATCCCGCAGAGAGCGTTCGGTGGGATGTGTCGGGTACAGCAGCGGCGAAAATGAAAAGTGCTAGGTCATCCTGTCCTCTTCCCAGGCATATGCATATCCCCTTGGTAGTGCAGGTTTATTTGCAGGAATGCTTTGTCCCTGAGTCACGCTGGGTGGGGAGAGGCTGTTCCATATGCAGAAAGAAAAAAAAAGAAAATAGACTTGGGTGCTTTGTCTTCTGGAACTTTCACTGTTTTCCCCAAACTAGGTATTTTTGGTGAGTATGTTTGAGCATGTCATGCAGTATATGCACCATGTGCTAAACATTATTGTTATTTAGTGTTTTACTTACCATTAACGTATTTTTTAGCAAGCGTTGGGACTTTGAAGCCTTCCTATGGGAAGCTATTGTTCGTTCTCATAGATTTCACTGTCAGAGTTTTTACTGATAGCTTGTATTTTCTTTTCCTTAATTACTGCCTGTTACTTCTTCTTGTGTCCTCTTGTACCTAATTATAAATGTTACAACATCAATTTAGGGAAAATATCAGGGGAGGTTTCACAAGGGTCAGTGCTGATCACAATATTGTTTAATACTTTCCTAAACAATATATACAGAGCAGTACAATTTGCAGATGATGCCAAATTAAGAGGGATCATAAACACAGTGGAAGGCAGAGAGAGGGAGATAACAAAAGGATGTTGAGAGTTTAAAGAACTGTGCAAAAATTAACAAGATGAGATTTAATTTAGATAAAATACAAGGTCATAGACTACGGGGGAAAAAAATACCAGCTACAAAATGGCAAATGCTGGTTGAGAAAACAGCAATAATAGTGATATATTTTACATTTATGTGGCTTCTTTCATCTTACAGAGTCCCAAAGAGCTTTACAAATTAAATAAATTAGTAGAGAAGCTACACAGAAGGGTTATTTCCTTCTCCACGGAGACACCTCCCGTGTTGGTGCAGAGTATGACAGCCACTCAACCGGACTCTGCAGTGGTGAGCAACAGCTCAGGACAAAATAGCACAGGTCCCCTTGAAATGGCAGGAAAAGTTAACGGAAGGCAGCGCTTGTGCAGCAGGGCACGGCTTAAAACTCTGCCTCCGATGAAAACTGCCACAGCATTTTTAGGGTTTTTTAAAATTATATATTTTTTCTGGAAGCTGCAGATGATGGAGACCTGGGCTTTACATCCGCCTTTAGCTTTACTGCAGTAATGCAGAGGGGAGCCCACCAAGTCGGGGTGGACACCGACTGCATGAGAGCTCCTTCTGTGAGACAGCTGGGAGAAGAACAGTGGTTTCCTGGGGTTTTTTTACTGGAATGGACAAATGTATAGGACACCCATGTAACCTTTTCTGTAGCTATTTGAAGGCTATTCATTTTTACATGGACAGGGAGGTTTAACTGGAGGGTGTATAAAGCCAGTGACAGGAAAGGGAAGAACGTTGGACTGAATTGATGGTTGATGGAAAGAGTTGGATGAAGAATGGTTGTGGCTGCCCCATCCCCAAAGGTGTTCAAGGCCAGGCTGGATGGAGCTTTGAGCAGCCTGCTCTGGTGAGAGGTGTCCCTGCCCATGGCAGGGGGGTTGGAACTGGATGATCTTTACGGTCCCTTCCAACCCAAGCCATTCTGTGATTCTATGAAGAAGATGGAAATCATAAATGAAGATGCAGCAGAAGGACAAGATGGGTCAGAATGAATAACCAATGACAGGAAAAGCTAGGGATAGTCTCCCTAAAGACCACCACCATGTTCTTTGGTGAATATTCTTTAAATGGTGGTATTTAAATGGTGGCCAGCAGAGGAATTTGCAGAGGAATACTGTTTTTTCTTTGTTTCCCCTGTCCTCCTAACTCTAGGCAACATCATGAAAGGTGGACACAGGGTTTGAATATACCTATAGATGCATACGTGTCTCGTGATGGAGACACATCAGAAGTTGCGCATGTGGGTATCTAAGGTGGCTCCTTAGAAGCAAATGTAATGTTATTTTCAGAATGTCCTGCTTCATGACCTACCTGGTGCAATAGAGGCTTCAGCGCTCTCGGTGTCTGCCAGCTCTAGGAGTTTGGGCTAAGGTGATCCTCAGAGGGACAAGTGCTCAGGAACATGGGACTTGGAGGTGGCAGGTGTGTGCAGTGTGCTTGTCCCGCTCTCTGGGGAACCAGCACTTTGTGCAGCATCCAGGTCTGATATCCCTGATGCAAAACTGCATAAACTCAGGTCTTTCCCTGGGCGTCTTACCAAACTCCTGAGTCTCTAATTAGGAACGACTCGGAACCATTTGTCCTATCAGGAGGGCTTTTCTGTTAGCTGCAGTCTGTCTGTGCCGCTGTCTGTCCCTCTGAATGCACGTTCAGTGCTTTTACCTGCTGCGCCAAGCGGAGAGTTCGTTTATCAGATTTGGCTCTCTGCTTTATTTCTCTCTGCAATGGCACGAGGTAACATCTGGCTGAAATCTAGAGGAATTTGAAAGGGAAGTTTTCTGAGAAGATTTTGCAGTACCTGGTTGAACCTGTGCACCTTGAACCTGCTATTTTTGATTTTTCCTCCTCTGGACAGCGAACAAAACCAGAAACAGCATTCATTCTCTTCCTCACCTCCCACCACCCAAATATTTTCTGTGCTCAATGAATGGGGGGAAGTTCCTACACTCATTGGACTGTATTCAGGTCCAGCTAAGAGCTTGGATGTCTAGCTGCCTGTCCCATGTAACCATGCAAAGTGAATTTAGGTTGGTATCTCATTTTCGGAGGGTTTTTTTACGTTTGGATTCCAGCAGTTGTTTAATATATTTTTTTATTATTATTCTTTTTTTTTTTGGCAAGCATCACAAATGTGGCCTGTAAGTCTGGCTACCACAGCCTTACCGAGAGGGTGGAATCCACTGGGCCTCATTTTCCACCAGCCTGCCCCTTGTGTCGCTACTCACAGCCCTGAGAAACGCCCCTGTTGTTCTTCAGCAGCAGTTTCGCACCCGTTTTGCACAGGGATGAGTGACTACAGAGGATGCAAGCCGGTGGAAAATTCACCTTGTGTTCTGAGCTCCGTCTTAACCGAGGCACGAACCGGCAACCCTCATGGTCTGTTGGCTGTAAATCTCCTACTTTTAGATGAGCTAAGAAGGAGCCTTGCCATGGCTAAGCCACTGTGAATCACACTAAGCATACTTCAGCTGAAATAAACTCCCTCTTCCCTTCTGAATACAGACCTTCTCCAGGAGGGTGGATGGGTGTGTGGCTCTCTGTGGTCTCCTGGCACCACCCTGCCACCAGGCTCCACGGGAATGGGAAAAATTGTGCTTTGGGGTCATTGCTTCCAGCCAGCACAGGGGAAAGGGGAAAAGAATTAAAAATCATATAATCTTGGAATGGTTTGGGTTGGAAGATACATTAAACAACATTCAGTTCCAGTCCCCCTGCCATGGGCAGGGAAACATCCCACCAGACCAGGTTGCTCCAGGCCCCATCCAGCCTGGCCTTGAACCCCTCCAGGGATGGGGCAGCCACAGTTTCTCTGGGCAACCTCTTCCAGTGTCTCACCACCCTCACAGCAAAGAATTTCTTCCTGCGATCTAATCTAAATCTCCCCTCTTTCAGTTCAAAACCATTACCGCTATGTCCTATGGCTCCATTCCCTGATCAAGAGTCCCTCCCCATCTGTCTTGTAGCCCCCTTCAGATACTGGAAGGCGGCTACAAGGTCTCCCCGGAGCTTTTTCTTCTCTAGGCTGAACAACCCAACTCTTTCAGCCTGTCCTCATACAAGAGGTGGCCCAGCCCTTTGATCATCATGTGTGTTTCAAATAAGTGATCTTGGGAGGAAGGGGCTGGGTACTAGTCTGTTACACAGTTAAAGTGTATTAGCTCTGTATTCACAACCCTTGGGGGCTGTGCCCGTGTGTGAAGTAGCTCAAGGTTTGCTCAGGGTTGGAGGGAGCAAGTTCCACCCTTAAAAAAGAAGAAACATGCTCTTGAAGATCTTGAAGAGGGAGCTGTCAAGCCAGCAGCTCATTTGCTTTTTATTATGTCTGAGCAGTAGTTAAAACTGGGAAGGCAAGAAACCAGGCAGTTGAAGGACAGACTTTCTCTCCCCCTGTGCTGTAGAAGCTCCTGCTTCAGTCTGCTGCCATTTTGCTTGAGAGAGCTGGAGCACTTGAGTTATGGTGACATCTATTAGAATTCAATTAGTGGTAGTTCACTGACCCAAATTAACATTCTTTGTTAAACTCAAGTCAGTGTATATGTATGCTATTTCCAGGCCAAACGGACCTGCATAGAAAAGAGGCTCCGAATCTCTGAGCTTGTTGGCAGTGTCTTAGTGACTGGATTCAGAGCACAAGCTTATCTAATGCCAGCGCTTTAGGCTGGCTAATAGAATTGCACATGTCTGTGGTTTGTAATTAAACTGTGCGGAGCTCTGACTCGAGGTGAGCGGGGAGAAGAAGGACAAGGGAGGACACACCGGAGGCCTCTCTGCCGCCTCTCGGCTCTTCTCCTCCAGCCCAGGCCGGAGGCGGCTGCTGGGATGTGGTGGAGGTGGTGGATCTCTGCTGCCTCCCGTCCTGGCAGGAAAAGGCACCCTGGTGCACGAGGAGGTGGGCTGAAATATTTCACTCTTGCTTTGCTTCTTATTTCAAACCTTCACCGTCTCCTGCTAGCATCAAATCAGCCCAGGTTCCAGGTTGGACAGCTTTGGCTTTGGTGTTGGGGCTACACTAACCCACCCCTCTTGTCCACAAAACATTTCCACTGCCCAATCCAGGCACTGCTGGGTTTGTCTGTGTGAGTTCAGTGGCACCTGGTGCAGTCAGGCTGTCCTACAGATAACACCACTGCAGTCGGTAACGCCATTCAGCATCAGGAGAGGAAACCAAAGGAACTTCCCGCTTTGTACCTTCACCATGGTCTGTTTGGTGACTTGAAATACGCTAGAGCTGCCCCTGTGGTTGTGATCTCTCTACACTTCATTTTTATGTTAGAAAAATTCCTATTGTGTGGTATTTACCTCGGTCTGCAACTTGGTGGGTGGTTTTTCTTGTGCTTGCCTGGCTTTATCCCCCCCTAGGAATGAGCAAATGGCTGGCTCTGACCAACTACGATATACCCTTTGAAAAGAAAACACCACTTATTAGCCAACGGTTGTTAATGATTGATTTTTAAAGGGGGGGGAGGGGAAGAAAATCCATTTAAGATATTTTTTCAGGGACTCTTACTTCCACCCTGACATTTACACTGAGACGGTGGGCAGAGACGTGTTAGTCTGGATCCGTTCCCATGTGTCACTTTGACTCGTTTAAACCGTCACCGAGCATCTTAGAATAGGCAGCTCCACGAGTCCTGCGGATATCAGTCATTATATTTCACATTTTAATTTTAATGGTGACTGATGTAGATGTCAAAAAGTGTTGAGGCATTTGGGCATTGAACTTAGGGATATTTTCTCGTATTTCATAGGGTTTTGTCTCAAGATACAGTTAACTAATATAAGGCTAAATTCCCTCTCGGTGCAAGGGAGTGTTTCCCATGATTTGAATTTGACCCGTAGAGAGCAAGTGCTTTTTGAGATGCAGTGGTTTTCCTTCATTATCTGTGCCTGTTTTCTGTTTGGTAAGTTAGATAGACACATTTTAAATTTAAATACACCAATCCCTATGAAAAAAACAGCTAAATACGTGTCGGCTTCCATAAAGAACATCTTTCTGATGCTGACTGCGCCCGGCACAAGGTAAAACTTCAGAAAATCTGTTTCCAATATACTTGAAGGCATTTACTTATCAGCAGCACAGATGGCACTTGAAATGCTGAATAATAATTGTTGGGAGCCAAGGTAAACGGTGGCGCAAATGTAAAAGCGGACACAGGAGTGACAGTCTGTGCGGATTGCACCGCTTGGATGTAGATGGGTGATGAAATTTGCCTGTGCAAACTCCCCTTTTACTACTGAAACGAGCAGCTAATGCAGCTTATTTGCCTTGGGAGCAGAGGGTAGGGCTCTGCAGTTGGCTGCACAGGGGAGAAATGAAGTGTCCAGCCTGGACTATCAACTCAGATTCCTGTTGGTCCTGCTTGGGAGTGACAAGTGAAGGAGGGTGCTTTGTAGCTGCGGGTGTTTTGACCTTTAAAGGGCTAAAATCTACTTTTTGGTTACCTCCAACCTTACCTGTATGGACTGGGAAATTTCTGTCCTCCTCCTGGCAGTTTCTTCAGCCTTCGTGAGCCTTCTGCAGGTTCTGGTGGGGCATTGCATGTCTTTGGTAAGAAAATAGACCCGACCCCAATCACTGTTGAATTCAGCATCGAGTTAAATGACACCCTGACCATCCCCTTGCTTGTGCTTTTTTTGATATATGTATATGGATACCTCAATAAAATGTGGAAATGCTGCAAGTTTTGCTTAGTGATGGAGGAGACTCGACGCAGCGGGGGCTGTGTGGGATTGAGCGCTGGGCAGAGGATCTGGGGGAGGTCTGCCCACCCGTTCCATCTCTTCGAGGTCCCTCTTCAAGCATTTTTTGGGCTGCAGCTCATGGGGGACTGAATGACTCCATGGTCCTCGCTGTGTGCCCATAGACCCTGTGGGCAGCAAGAGGAGATAAGAAGCAGAGAGAAGGAGGTGGAAGTATGAGGGAGCTGTAAACATGTGGGAAGCAATCAGTGTGTTGGGAAGCATGATGGATGGCAGTATCAGTTCACTGGCAGTTTAACTCTTGCCAGTTTTTTTGGAGGCACCCTAGAGAGTTTTAAGTGATAATGTTGTGCTGGCACTGGTCACAGACTGAATCTCCACCAGTGCTGGAAACTGCATCAACCCAGAGAGCCTTTGCTGGAACCTTGAACCCCGCCATATTAATGAAGAGCAATCTTTTGGTTTTTTTTCTGGTATCAAATGGTCATACTTAGAATCATAGAATTGTCTAGGTTGGAAGGGACCTTTGAGATTATCTAGTCCAACCGTCAACCTAACTCTGGTAAAATAGCAACAGCCCATCACTAAACCATGTCTCTAAGCACTATGTCAACCCATCTTCTAAATACCTCCAGGGATGGTGCCTCAACCACTTCCCTGGGCAGCCCATTCCGAGGCTTGATAATGCTTTCAGTGTAAAAATTTTTCCTGATATCCAACCCAAACCTCCCCTGGTGCAACTTGAGGCTGTTTCCTCTTGTCCCATCACCTGCGACTTGGGAGAAGAGACCAACCCCTCCCATCTACACCCTCCTTTCAGGGAGTTTTGGAGAGCGAGAAGGTCCCCTCAGACTCCTTTTCTCCAGGCTGAACACCCCCAACTCCCTTAGCCGCTTCTCACAGGACTTGTTCTCCAGACCCCTCACCAGCTCTATTGCCCTTCTCTGGGCCCGCTCCAGCCCCTCACTGTCTTTCTTGTAGTGAGGGGCCCCAAACTGGGCACAGTACTGGAGGTGGGACCTCATCAGTGCCAAGTAGGGACAATCACCTCCCGAGTCCTACTCACCACACTGTTCCTGATCCAGGCCAGGATGCTGTTGGCCTTCTTGGCCACCTGGGCACACTGCTGGCTCATGTTCAGCCCACAGTCGACCAACACCCCCAGGTCCTTTTCTCCCAGGAAGTTCCAGCCACTTCTTGCCATCTTTCTAGGATTAGAGTAAGAATAAACCTTGCTGCAAAGACAGCGTCATTCCAAGACTGTACCTGACCATTGGACTGAGCAGCATCCCTTTAGCTCTCCCTTTGCTTCTCCATTTATTCTAAGTTTAGCCAGTGCACCTCAAAAAGCCGTGAAAGGCTCCTCCTCCTGTTTCACCTCCTTCCTGGCTGTTCATTTATCTTCTGCTGCCATCTGCTATGGGGCCCTTTCCATCTGTGGAATCCCCCTTTCTCTCCTGATGAGCACTAGGACCCAAAATGCAAATCTGCAGGTGGAGATTTTATTCCTCCTGCTTTAGTTCTCCTTCCCCTTCTGAAGGGGAAGTATATATGGCAAATAATGCCATACCTTTCTCTTGCTTCACCTCATGAAGATCCTTGGCTCCTGGCATGGTTACAGTGGTCGAACAGAACTTGACTGTAATTTGAAGGCAACTGGAAAGTCTTGAAGATGTTTCTTTTAATGTTACTTTGTTAGCAAAGATTTTGCTTTTAGCGTGAGGAATGGGTTAGGGATGAAGTCTGCTCATTTTTTTTCCCCACTTTATAAATGAAACATCTCTAATACTCTTTTGTCTCCGCTTCTCATACCTCTGCACATTCCCATCAATAGAGAGGAAGATGGAAATTTGTATTAGTGGCATTAACACTGTCTGCAAGACATTTTTTTCTCCCAGTTGCAGGCCAGGTTGGAATACGAAATAATAAAGCAGCGAACGTTCTGTGGCAGAGTACCTTTTTTTCGTTGGATTTACATGTGATATTAAAAAAAATCAGTGTCCATAGAGTAGATAAAATAACATTTTAGTACTCCATTGGCTACATTCTCTTCGGGGGTCGATTCAGAGTGGCATCTGCTCTGTGATGCAGAAAATAATCTCTTCCAAAAAAAAAAGACACGTACACCTGCAACCCACGCTTAAAGAAAAGCCTAGCCAGGAGAGATAGTAGGGATGTGACACTGAGACTGGAGAAGAGTTAATAAAGAGTTAGAGAAGGTTTGAAATTAAAACAGAGAAAGGCAGTCAGCTTCCTTCGTCATCTAAAAAACCCAAGGATCGCGTTTGTGCGTTTTGTTGCTTCACTTGGGTTCAAAGTTCTCCTCAGAATTCTGGGCTTTGAAACCGTTATTCAACAGCCTCAAGAGCGTATTAATGCCTTGTGTTGGAGTAATTAGTCTGCATTTTAAGTTTATTAGTGGACTGACTAATGTACTCTTAAAAGGCTTTATTTGGAAAAAAGTCAATATATGAAGCCAATAGAGCTCTTGAGAGTTTGTGCCACATACACATTCACACATAGAAAATCATGTTATCAATTTTCATTTGACTTTTAATCAATTACAGTGACAAAGAGATGATTTGAAGTCAATTTTCTGTTGGTGCTAAATTAGTGTTTGATCACAGATGTTTACTCTGGTGACTGCTTTCTTTTGCTGAAAGCCTTGTAGAACTGGGTTGCAGAGACTGATGCTTCTCATTTTCAGGTGATTAGCAGGTTTTTCTCTATTTTGCTGCTTTTAACAGCATGAGGGATGTGCTGCTGCTGGGGTATGACTGTGTGGGAACCTCTTAAACGTGGAATTTAGTAATGAGGCCTGGCGTTGACTTAGAATTGTTGCTCTTTGAATGGAGATGCTCCTTCTCCGTGATCCAGCCCTAAATCAGTTCTCAGAAACAACGGACTCCTCCATCCTATCTGTTTACATTTGTAAAATACATTCTAACAATAGCTTTTGACCAAAAGAACATTTTGCTTCCTACTTATTTTTAAGGAACAAAAAAACACTTGGCTTCCTACTTATTTTTAAGGAAGAGAATACAAAAAAAAAACAACCCAACCCACAAACCCGAAGGAAAAAAGCTATAAAAATAAATGTGAAAAATAAGATGTGAGGATTCTTTGCAAGAGAGTCAGAGAATCAATTCTGAAAGGATTTCTTCTTCTTTTTTTTTTTTTTTTATGCTCCTTCTTTATTTATCTGCTGTTTAAAATAGATAGGCCAAGACTTTTCGTTCTCTATTCATAGGAGAGCGATTCCTGAGACCACATAGCAGGCACTATCTGGAAAACTACTCTGTCTTCTTTTGGATTTCCCCAGTTGGGATTCAGAATGTTGTTTTGATGTTTAAAATCACATAAACCCAGGCTTAAGACCAGATTTTGAAGTGGTCAGTACCCTCCAATGCAGCCAGATTTTCTAACAGCGCAATTCTTATTTAAATTCCAGTATGGGTTGCCAGAGAGCAGGTGCTAAATGCTGGGATGGTTTTTTTTTATTTATTTTTTGAAATCTGTGTGTCGTACTGAGAGATGCAGGACACTGAACATCGCTGAGAATCCAGCCGTAGAAAAATACTGCATAAAATGCAAACCATAACACACACAACCCAAACCCATCATATAAATCAGCCTAAATCATCAAAGCGATAGATCAAACAAATGCCTCAAAATTCAATTCTCTCTCTCCTGTCATTCTCCCCAAATGCTTTGCATAATACCCTGAAGATCAGCAAACAGATTTTGCCTGGTATGCAGTAAAGTGAGGAATGCATTTTATTGAGGGACCATGGAATAAAAGGACCCATCAGGAGCCTTGGCTGTGCTAAGCTGTGATTTATACCAGGGCATTGCAAAGAGAAAATACAGGGCTTTTTTATTCCACTAAGACTTTGGTCATTTACTGTTAATCGTACTTAAAGTTCACTGATTTAATACAACTTCTTCCTCTGATAATACCCGCATCAGGACTGTGCAGGTTGAGAATCACAGGTTGTGTTCGGAGTCTACGGCTGCCTGAAGATTGATAGATAGTGCTGATAAGTCAATTCGTAATGCTTGGTAGCAAAGTCTCTACTTCAACAAAGATACTAAAGGGTTGGGTCCTCCCGAATTGCCAGCCCCCCAAAAAAAGGTTTCAGCTTGTGTTCTTTGGGATTTGCCTTCCTTTCCCCTCTCATCACCAAAAAAGTACTGAAGAAAACAGAAAAGCAGGCAACAAAAAAGCAGAAAGGACAGTTTGATCATTTCTTGATAAAAAGCTAGAAAAATTCTACACAACTGGTAATTACTTCCTTTCTTTTGTTGAGGCAGCACCATTCTCATACCAGAAATTTTCCATTAGTGATACTGGAGTTCGGTATCAGAGAAGCATTGTGGTTTTCTATGCACCCTCCTCTGGGTGGGCCTGCTCTGGCAGTGGGTTGGACTAGATGATCTCCTGAGGTCCCTTCCAACCCCATATCATTCTCTGATTCTGTGATTCTGCTGAGCTGCCCATGTGCCAAGGTGGTGAAGCATCTGGTTGGCATAAGCAGATCACAGAAACATAGAATTGCCTGGGTGTGAAGGGACCTTTGGGGTCACTGAGTCCAACCATCAACCTAACACTGACGAAAACCATCAGTAAACCATATCTCTAAGCACCACATCTGCCCGTCTTTTAAATAGCTCCAGGGATGGTGCCTCAACGCCTTCCCTGGGCAGCCCATTCCAAGCCTTAATAACCCTTTCAGTGTAAAAAAATTTCCTGATATCCAACCTGAGCCTTCCCTGATGCCACTTGAGGCCGTTTCCTCTTGTACCATCGCCTGTGACTTGGGAGAAGAGACAGACCCCCGCCTCTCTACACCCTCCTTTCAGGGATTTGTAGACAGTGAGAAGGTCTCCCCTCAACCTTTTCTTCTCCAGGCTGAATACCCCCAGCTCCCTCAGTCTCTCCTTATAAGGCTTATTCTCCAGACCCCTCACCAGCTCTGTTGTCCCTCATTGGACCTTCTCCAGCACCTCAATGTCTTTTTTTTGTGGTAAGGGGCCCAAAACTGGATGCAGCACTGGCGATGGGGCCTCATCAGTGCCCAGTACAGGAAATACAGATGTGACTTTTCATCCTGCACTGGCTTTTTGGAAAGGAGATGGAGTAGCATTTTCTTATCATGGGGAGGTAAGAAAAGTGGCTGTGTGGAAAGTTTATGGCCTTGCTGTGTGGAAGAGGTGGGCAAACTCTGCGTCAACAGCACCTGACACTCACAGCGTGACTCTTAATAACGGTTCCACATCTGCAGCTGGAGCCCAGCTGCTTGTACCCTGACTGGTGCATAGACCCTTCTATGAAACTGCCACCCTGTGACCTCTAAATTCAGCCCATCAGCATATGCAAATTATCAAATTGCATACACTCTGCTTTTTCAGTCATTCATAAAAAGCCATCTTGGTGAACGATGATACCAAAGCCCTATATTTAAAAGACGGTGTCTTCAGATTACAGGGGGTGGAAAAAACATTGCCTTGGCCATCCCCGTGCCTTGACTGTCTAAGAATAGAAGCCGGGGAGCTGATCAGGTCTTTGTGCAGTGCTGGTTTTAGTTTACAGGCCTCCCTTTCAGTGCGAGCCCAACATGCTCTATTCACGTCTTCTGTTATGCTGTTTTCTTACAGTGTTTTACTGGGCTTTTTGTGTTTAATGGGATGGTCTGAGGATCTGATTCACTTCCTGCATGACATGAATACCTCTCTCTTGATTTTTAATCTCAACTTTCTGCTAAAGTAAATAATTATTTGCATCTCTGGAGAATCGGAACCTGGATTGTTGAGGTGGGGGCTGGCTCCAGTTCTATTTTACAGGTTGACATATCGTTTTAGAACTATAATATGTGGCCACTCTGTCTCCAATAATTGTTCAGTAGAAGACAACTCTTCCAGTACTAAATTGCTGGCTGCTCCTGGGTTTTTCTGCAAGAGTGGAGGAAAGCTGCTTGCTTCGACCTGTCTTTTTTTCTCCTACTTTACTACAGGAGGGAGTGCTCCCAGTGGTGTCCAGAAGGGCTCTTTTTCACCATCCTTTATTCTGTTTTCCATTTGTCAGTTTTGGACTAGAACATGAAGGATGAATTAGGTAGTCGGGGTGAATCTGCTGTATTGGGAAGGGCCTGGTTAAGTCTAGAGATAATGAAGGGTTTTGTAAAACTTAGAAAAAAAATGTCATTATGCATTAACCTATAAATCTGTATCAAGTGAGCTTTATATATAACATCACTTAGCAGGAGAGGAAAGGACATTTAAATACTGTCAGAAATTAGTGATGAGGGATGCCTTGAAAACTTCACAACGGAGAAGTATTACAATTCTGCTTTACTTTTGTATTGGAATAAACATTCAAACTAAATTTAGCCGGTGTGATTTGGAGGCAGTATGTCTTCAGCTTTCCTATCAGGGTTGACCCTTTCCAGTTGGCGTCATTGCTGGCCTCGTTACTGAAGTGTGGAGCCATTTGCTGCGTGCAAGAAGGGGCAGAGGGACACTTTGTGGAAAGGGACTGGTCCCAGGAGTGACCAGGAAGAGCCCAGGCCTCCTCCATGGCACAGCTATGGACGGGGCTTTGAGCAACCTGGTCTAATGGGATGTGTTCCTGCCACGGAACTCGATGATCTTTAAGGTCCGTTCCAACCCAACCATTCTATGATTCTCTAGATGCTCGTGTTTCCTCTGCGGCTTCAGTTAATTCTCACCTGCCGTTCCGGTGGCCAGCAGTGGGCCTTTTGTGGCCATCAGATTGGTAGTGAGGCTTCTGCCTGCCCCTCATAGCAGTCTGTGGGGATATTCAACTTAAAAAATGCTGTATTTTATAGAAGTTCCAACCAATGTATTTTTTATTAAGACAGTGATAAAATTCCCTGTGTGCCACATAAAACATAGAATCATAGAATGATATGGGGTTGGAAGTGACCTCTGGAGATTTTTTAGTCCAAGGCCCCTGCCAATACAGGTCCATCCACAGCAAGTTGCACAGGAACTTGTCCGTGTGGGTTCTGAATGTCTCCAGAGATGGAGACTCTACCACCTCTCTGGGCAGCCTCTTCTAGGGCTCTGCCACCCTCCAAGTGAAGAAGTTCCTTCTCATGTTTAGATGGAGCTTCTTATGCTCAAGTTTTCGCCCGTTCCCTCTTGTCCTGGTCTGTCCTGTCCTGTCCTGTCCAGAAAAAAGACTGACCCCATCCTTTTGACACCTACCCTTCAAGTATTTATGGTGTTGATTGGTTCCCCCCTCAGTCTTCTCTTCTCCAGACTAAAAAGGCCCAAGTCCCTCAGCCTTTACTCAGGAGATGTTTCTCTCTTATGAGAGAGATGTTTCAAATTCAGCTTGCTAATGGTAGTGCTGCTGTTGTGACTGTGTAAGCACACAGCAGCTGATTTAACCATGAAATAATTGAAATAACAAATTTCCTCCTATACCGGTAGCACCAGTGAGGCAGCCTTCAGGGGAGGCCTCCAACGGCAAGTTTAGTATGGAACGGGGATAGGGCTGAACTTCCCCTCTGTGCAGCAGGGACATTGTTCCCAGCCACAGGGAAAGACTTCTGAGGAGTGCAGGGTTCCCTGGGTCCATCTGGGATATGAGACCTGGGGACATGGGGCTGCCATTCCCACAGGGAACTGGAAGGCTGTGAGCCCACAAGAGAGGGGCTGAAATGGCACCGAGGATGATTGCCAGTGAATTTTCAACACACTGGGTGGTGCAGCTAGTGATTGAGATTGGAGACGCTAAATGTTTTTCAAATGACCATTTCACATTTTTTAGTGCCATTTTATTGTGTTTTCATTAGAAAAATAAAAGGTCAGTATCCTGGCAGGACGTTGCATTGCCCGTCCTAGACTCTTCAGGGCTCCATCTCTAGCTATTTATTGCTTTCAGGTTTATCTCCCGCTGAAATTCACGTGTGAGAGAGCAAATAGACACATCCTGGGTAAAAGTTAGATGTAGCACATGGCAGAGCAAATGGATGCCTTTTAATTTGGGAGATTACATCAATCACACGAATGTTATTTGGACTAGCAGGCGTGTTTGGAGCAAGCAGGCCATGAATATTTAAAAGAACAGACCCCAGATGAGAAGCCTTCAGGAGGCTGATGGTCTAACAGGTATTTGCATGTAACACAAACCTTTCCATAGAAATACTGCAACCAAACCAGCAGCCCCTGCCGTAACTCAGATTAGTTGGGTGCAAATAGCAGCTTCGGAGTCCCCAACATACATGGACCTGTTGGAGTGGGTCCAGTGGAGAGCTTTGAAGATGATCAGAGGGCTGGAGCACTTCTCCAAGGAAGACTGGCTGAGGGAGTTGGGGTTGTTCAGCCTGGAGAAGAGAAGGCTCCAGGGAGACCTTAGAGCCCCTTTCAGTACCTAAAAGGGGGTGACAGGAGAGGTTGGGAGGGACTTTTTATCAGGGAGGGGAGCGATAGGGATTGCACCAGTACAGGTTGAAGGCTGACCTGCTGGAGAACAGCTCTGAGGAAAAAGACCTAGGAGTCCTGGTGGACAACAGGATGCCCATGAGCCAGCAATGTGCCCTTGTGGCCAAGAAGGCCAAGGGCATCCTGTGGGGTATCAGGAAGAGTGTGACCAGCAGGTGGAGGGAGGTCATCCTTCTCCTCTGCTCTGCTCTGGTGAGGTCTCATCTGGAGTCCTACCTCCCCTTCTGGGCTCCCCAGTTCAGGAAGGGTACAGCAGAGGACCACAAAGATGATGAGGGGACTGGAGCATCTCTCGTGTGAGGAAAGGCTGAGGGAGTTGGATCTTTTTAGTCTGGAGCAAACAAGACTTGGGGGGATCTCATCAAGACCTATAAATACTTAAAGGGTGGGTGTCTGGAAGAAGGGGCCAGGCTTTTTTCAGTGGTGCCCAATGACAGGATAAGGGGGAACGGGCACAAACTTGTACATAAAAAGTTCCAACTAAACACAAAACTTCTTTAAGGGTGGCAGAGGGCTGGAAGAGCCTGCCCAGAGAGGTGGTGGAGTCTCTGGAGACATTCAAAACCCACTTGGACAAGTTCCTGTGCAACCTGCTGTGGGTGGACCTGCTTTGGTCATAACTAAATGATCTCCAGATGTCCCTTCCAACTCCATATCATTCTATCATTTTGTGATAGGATGATAAGGTTCTCTTACCTTCCTCCTTCCTCTACTTCTTTTTTTTTTTTTTTTCCAGCATTTTTGTGATGAGTTAGTTTTGCCCTTCTTCATTTCTGCTGAACCACTGCTTCAACTCCTACTTCATCCTGTACCATCTGCACTGTATTTTTCTGAGCTCCTTTGCCTGTAACTACGCGCAGGAGAAAATACCCATCTGTTAAAGGCTGAGGTATTAGACAGAGGAAGAGACAGTTTTAAATAGGTATTACAGGCACGTCAGCCTGAGTTGAACGGAGAGGATTAGACAAAAAAATGTCCCAGGAAAATCTGGGGTGGCATTTTATTCTCATCAAAACGTGGAAGATGATCAGAAGAGGAGTAGAAGGAAAAAGCTGTTCGATCTGAGAATCTCCCATTCAAGTAAAATTTCTGTTTTACTCCAAAAATACGATGAGCTAACCATGACATGAAGATGATGATGTGCAATTGACTGTATCAACAGTTTTGCAGATGTTTATTTGAAGTTTAATGTTAATGAAATGCAAAGATGAGCCTTGTATAGTCTTCTTTATCTTTATGTTTGTTTGTTTGTTTTGGGGTTGTTTTTTTTCTCTCCTTGAGTCCCAGTTTTCACATTTGGTCTTTCTAATAGTGGAATTAATTTATCTCGTTTAGTACCTGAAGAACAACGGTCTTCAGGCAGCGATTTCATGAATGAGCGTGGTCGGAGTCCCGTGTTTAAGAGAGGCCAAGGCAGAGCAAGCAGAGAGGTTAAAAACCAGCCAGCCCATGGGACAAAAGATCTCTACTGGGGTCTATTGGAAAGATCTTATGCTGCAGCTTATAGCCTGGCAGGTTTAAACTCCCTTGTCAACAGGACAGAATTTATCATTATTAAAAGTGCTAAGTAACATGTCATTGCCTTTGTAGCCGTGAGAGATAATTGCAGGCTCCATACTTTAAGGAAACAAACTGAGGAAAAGACTGTTTACATACACTAGGAACATGCACAGATTAGCTTCAGCTGCCCTGTTTATACTGTCAGCCTGTATTATATTGGAGATTAGATAAATGTACATAAATGTGAGGCATAACAAATATTTGGCAGCGTTTCTCTGTCCTTGCGTTCTGCTCCGTGGAGCCCATTACGGGGCTGGGGCCATAAAGTGGTTTAACTCCTTTGGGTCGATTGGGGTAAAGAGAGGTGGTGCCTTGTGTCCGTCTGCATGTTGGGGTTAGAAACCGCTGCATCTTAAAAACCTGTGGATTGGGAGGAAGGGAGGAAGCACCATGAGGACATTGTTGGGTTACTGCTGCCCTTGTATCTGTATTCACCAGTTTGCGTTGCCAAGTTAAGTCCATCCCGTTACTTGTCTTCCGCAAGTAACCGGTCCATTTGCTACCCTGAACTGGGAATAATAAAACCTTAAAGATCTTAGTGGCCAGCACTGCCTATTTAAATATTTAGCATTAGATTTTGTCATTTCCTTCTCTGTATTTTTGTGTTTAATTATATTGATTTTTCTCCTTCTTTTTTTTTTTATTTTATTTATTTGCAATGACATCAGAAGCCAAAAAGGAAAAAAAAAAGGATCTGTAGAAACGCAGCGTATGTTTGTCTGAGTGACTGAGTATGAAAGCCAGGCAGCCTGGAGACAGCAGGGATGGATTCTTCTCTATCTCCCCAGGGGTCGGGTGTCTCCTGCTGGGAAGCAGCATCCTCAGGGCCTTGCTGCAGGAAGGCAGGGGTAAGCTAGAACGGCTCAGGGCATCTTTTCCCCCTATTTTTTTAATTTTTTTTAATAGTTTTTTATTATTTCTCAAGGTTTCTCGCATCTAACGTGCTGATAATTGCTCATCACGAAGTACAGAGTTTAAAATTCGCCGTGTGTCTGTTTTTCCATCCCCAGATTTCAGAAAGGGGTATGTAACTTTGTGTATTATCATCAGCTCATGCAGACCAGCAACGCAAAAAGCTAGACTTTGTTATTTAAAAAATGGCCTGTGATTTTTGGCTGTCCAGTGGTAGACATCTGTGGCAGCTTTTTCAGAGGCCCAAATGCGCCCCAGCTGCTGTTGTTTCAACAGTAAACACTTACAATAATAAATACTATTTTATTAGCCCAATTCTTCATCTGGTGTCTGGCACAGCAACCGAATCCCGGGGTCTCCGCACCAGTGCCATGAAACCTTCCTGAAACCTCCGTGGTTTTTTTGGAAACCTCCATGAATTCTTTGGACTTCAGGAGCACCAGCTTCACAGGCACAGTTGCAGGGTGATGATGGCCTGGAGAAGAAGGGGGAATACACCTCGTGAAGGAAGCAAAGCAAGAAAACATTAAGAAAAATGAGATGCCAGAGAGCTGAGAGAATGATTTCAGGTGCTTGTGTTTGGACAAACTCGTTTGAGTGTTTGCAAGTCAAAATGAATGAGTAAACAGATCTGTGGATTTTATGCCTCAAGAGTCTCTAACCATCCTTGCTATGAAGCCCTGTGAAATATTTCTGCTGAATGTGTTAACCTTTGCCTAGAAAGCATACATCCACAACTAGCAGTTTCACTTTGGTAGTAATTGTTCCCAAGGTCCATAGAATCACAGAATGGTTTGGGTTGGAAGGGACTTAAAGACCATCCAGTTCCAAACCCCCTGCCCTGGGCAGGGACACCTCCCACCAGACAAGGTTGCTCCAAGCCCCATCCAGCCTGGCCTTGAACCCCTCCAGGGATGGGGCAGCCACAGCTTCTCTGGGCAACCTGTTCCAGTGTCTCACCACCCTCACAGGAAAGAATTTCTTCCCAGAATCTCATCTCAATCTCCTCTCTTTCAGTTTAAAACCATCACCCCTCATCCTATTGCTACAGTAGGAATCTCATAGAAATGGAGATTGAGAGGGATCCGTGGGCCACAGATTGGAAAACCCTGTTTCATGTACTCTGGCTAATGACAGAGCTGGCAACTGCTGAAGCTCTAAAAATACTTCTAATTGGGAAGCTTCAGATTGCCTACATAATAAATACAACTGAGCTGCATAAAGGTTTTCTTATGGGAGCTGTGGAACTATCCTTGTTGCCAGATACTGTGAAAGCCCAGTGGTTTTTTATTCATTTACCTGGAGAAAGAGATGGTTTGAAGCTGAAGAGAAACCTCCTCTTGTTCCTGCAGCCTGGACGTGGCTGGATGTTCTCCCTTGCCAGACCATCTGCCCAGCTCCTCCCTCTGCTTCCCTTCTCATTTGTCTCCTTCCCTGACTCCCGCTCTACCTAATAACGGTACCATGAGCAAAAAGGGGTATGATGTTACAAGATGTAAATCAGTGCTTTTAATAGAATTTCCCCATTGAGGCTTCTTTTGTTTCTTTACTTGCACAGTGTCTGTTTTGAGCCTGGTCTTTCTCTGGAGATTGTCCAAGCAGATTTTTTTCCCCTATTTATTAGAGTTTTGCTGTGTGTATATATACATATATATATATATATATATATAATTTTTTGTGTGTGTGTGAGACATGAAACATCCAGAGCTTTAACTGGGATTACCTCATCAATAGTTTATTCTGAACCTTCAGCAATGGGATATTTTGTCTTGTCATGTTAGCAGCTTGTCGCTGCAGATAGGGAGGATGACCCATGCTGTGATCATCCGAAAAGAGATAAGGGAAGGATCTTCTGAAGATGATGTTAATACCCCTGATGTTATTTTCATAGGGAATCCAGAAATGGACAGCGTGATGTATTTCTCTGAATACAATTACCCTTATGCTATCCCCATACGAGGCGGAGAAATACATGCCCAAGCGTATGCGTCCTCACCTGCTGCTTCAAAGGGAGTAGAAGGATGAGGCAACCAGTGACAGTGAAAAATTCAGTTGCTGAGGCATGAAAGGAGAATCTGAAGGTAGATGCTGTTAGAGCACAGAGCAGTCTTTTGGGGATGGTGGCGTCACGGCCTGTTNACAGTTGCAGGGTGATGATGGCCTGGAGAAGAAGGGGGAATACACCTCGTGAAGGAAGCAAAGCAAGAAAACATTAAGAAAAATGAGATGCCAGAGAGCTGAGAGAATGATTTCAGGTGCTTGTGTTTGGACAAACTCGTTTGAGTGTTTGCAAGTCAAAATGAATGAGTAAACAGATCTGTGGATTTTATGCCTCAAGAGTCTCTAACCATCCTTGCTATGAAGCCCTGTGAAATATTTCTGCTGAATGTGTTAACATTTGCCTAGAAAGCATACATCCACAACTAGCAGTTTCACTTTGGTAGTAATTGTTCCCAAGGTCCATAGAATCACAGAATGGTTTGGGTTGGAAGGGACTTAAAGACCATCCAGTTCCAACCCCCCTGCCCTGGGCAGGGACACCTCCCACCAGACCAGGTTGCTCCAAGCCCCATCCAGCCTGGCCTTGAACCCCTCCAGGGATGGGGCAGCCACAGCTTCTCTGGGCAACCTGTTCCAGCGTCTCACCACCCTCACAGGAAAGAATTTCTTCCCAGAATCTCATCTCAATCTCCTCTCTTTCAGTTTAAAACCATCACCCCTCATCCTATTGCTACAGTAGGAATCTCATAGAAATGGAGATTGAGAGGGATCCGTGGGCCACAGATTGGAAAACCCTGTTTCATGTACTCTGGCTAATGACAGAGCTGGCAACTGCTGAAGCTCTAAAAATACTTCTAATTGGGAAGCTTCAGATTGCCTACATAATAAATACAACTGAGCTGCATAAAGGTTTTCTTATGGGAGCTGTGGAACTATCCTTGTTGCCAGATACTGTGAAAGCCCAGTGGTTTTTTATTCATTTACCTGGAGAAAGAGATGGTTTGAAGCTGAAGAGAAACCTCCTCTTGTTCCTGCAGCCTGGACGTGGCTGGATGTTCTCCCTTGCCAGACCATCTGCCCAGCTCCTCCCTCTGCTTCCCTTCTCATTTGTCTCCTTCCCTGACTCCCGCTCTACCTAATAACGGTACCATGAGCAAAAAGGGGTATGATGTTACAAGATGTAAATCAGTGCTTTTAATAGAATTTCCCCATTGAGGCTTCTTTTGTTTCTTTACTTGCACCGTGTCTGTTTTGAGCCTGGTCTTTCTCTGGAGATTGTCCAAGCAGATTTTTTTCCCCTATTTATTAGAGTTTTGCTGTGTGTATATATACATATATATATATATATATATATATAATTTTTTGTGTGTGTGTGA
>VZTM01004470.1:226016-245487 GCA_013400555.1 Jacana jacana | reverse complement strand
TGTCAGTCTGGTTTTGGTAAATTTGGTCAAAACCACAACAGCACTGCATGCTCATTAAAGGCTGACACCCAGTGTCATGTTATGTCAGTCGTTTACAAGCCTTTAATGGTGTTGCTGCATGGAGTTAGGCTTTTTTGAAGAAAGCCAGGGTTTAGAGCAGTTAAAGCTTCTGAAGAAGATTACCATAATTACAACTGATCAACGTTCAGTGCTTTTTCCCCTCCAGCCTCCCTCCTTGCTCTGCTGTTCCCTGGCACAGCTTATGGCAGGGCAGGCAGTGGAGAGGCAGTGTGGAGAAAGTGGCTTTACGGTGACAGTCACCATATGGACACCATGCTCAAAGGGCAACATCAGTTCCCACCTGCAAGGCTGTTGGGCTCAGGTTGTTGCTGTATTTCAACCACAGAATCACAGAATGATAATTTCCACCACAGAATCACAGAATGATATGGGGTTGAGAGGGACCTCTGGAGATCGTCTTGGCCAACATCCCTGCCAAAGTAGGTCCACCCACAGCAGGTTGCACAGGAACATGTCCAGGAGGGTTTTGAATGTCTCCAGAGATGGAGACTCCACCACCTCTCTGAACAGCCTCTTCAAGGGCTCTACCACCCTTAAAGTAAAGAAGTTCCTTGTGTTTAGATGGAACTTTTTATGTTCAAGTTTGTGCCTGTTACCTGTTGTCCTGTCACTGGGCTCCACTGAAAAAAGACTGGCCCCTTCCTCTTGACACCCACCCTGTAAATATTTATAGGTTTTGATCAGATGCCCCCTCAGTCTTCTCCAGACTAAAAAGACCCAAGTCCCTCAGCCTTTCCTCCTCAGAAAAGATGACCCAGGCCCCTCATCATCTTTGTTGCCCTCTGATGTACCCTCTCCAGCAAAGGCAACTGAGTCACGGTGCTGTCATTGATGCTCCTCACCTCCATCAGTATGCTTGTATTTTAATCATGACCTTGTCATTTACGTAATTCATAGAATGGCTTGAGTTGGAAGGGACCTTAAAGGTCCTTGAGTTCCAACCCCCTGCCATGGACAGGGACATCTCCCAGCAGACCAGGTTGCTCAAAGCCCCATCCAGATAGAGTCCTATTTTGTTTAAGTCGCTTTCCCCGTAGGATTGCTTAAGAACAAACCTACAGAAATCCTCCTTGGCAATCTTCCCTCAGTTACATCCTTTCCAACACCTGTTTTGAGGTGGTACCCAAAAGTCACAATAGTAAAAAAAAAAGTTAAAAGCAAGAAATACAAATAGATCCTAGATAGATGAATCCATTTTTCCACTAATTAATAGCATACTTCTAACAATGGAAAGCTATTAAAATATGAAGGTATGTTTTGTGAATCACATTTATCAACCACTATACATACTGAAGTTCCATTATTTATTCTGTATTTTTAATGTAGCTTATGGATTTTTTCATTCAAATGCGTAAAGTAGAAAAAAAAACAGTTTTTTTTTTTGCTTCCATTTAAGTATATATTCATGCAAAAACGAAAATGTAATAAGGACAGTACATTTTTATGTCAACAGTAACCTTTATATGGTGTTCTTTAGATAAAACTGTGAGTATTGGAAAAGAAAAAAGAAAGATAAGTGGTTCCCGTATTCATCTTAGTCCAAAATCTATTTTACCCACTGCTGGTTGCTGGCATTGTTTGATGATATGACACAGTAACGGAGTATCAGATTATCAGAAAAGGAGATTCCCAATTTAATAGTGACTTGCAGAAATCAAAGTGGTTTGGGGTTTGTTTGTTTGGTTTTTTTTTTGGTTTGTGTTTCTTTTTTTTCCTTTATCTTAACATCTCAAAAATAAGTAGCTGTTAAATTTCAAGTCGTGTAGTCTTCCTGATTTATCATCATATCATGGATGCACTTGGCTGTCTAACATCAGGGAATCCAATAAGTCCCGTCACATAAGAAGAAAAGAGAAAATCCTATTGGATAATGGCTTGCGTTCTCCCCTACGGTGATTTATTTCTGTCACAAGACTTAATTTTATCATGAGGCAGATGCTCCATCTATATCAACGCAACACATCCCTGCATTCATTTGTTTCGCACCAAAATGGTACCTGATCTATTTTCCGATGCATTTTGGCTTATTTAGTACGCGGAGTGATTAGGTGGTGTTTAATCACATGTGTAATTTCCAGTTTTCATAATTCTCAAGCATAATAAAGCGAGGCCCCGCGCGAAGAAGCATAATATTAAATTAGATTGCAGCGAGGAGCAGCTCAGGGATGCAGCTGGCGTTGCCGTTTCGATCTCCGGTGCGTCGCGGCGGGGCACGTCAAGCGGAATAAGCCGAGCTTGCTCAGGTGATGGGGGTGATCCGCCCGAGGAGAGCACGGCAAACTTGCTTGGCCTTGCAATTAATTTTGCCCGGGCTATAAATGAAAAAAAAAAAACCCAAACCATAAAAAAACCCAACCAACCCCCAACCCTCCTGCTTTCTCCTTTAGAACCGGCAGCCCTCCCAAGCGCGGGAAGCCCATCCGGCACGTTTGAGGGAGAACTGCGTAGCCCTCTCAACATTCCACCCCCACCCGCCCCCAACCCTTCTGTCTGCCACTTAATACAGATTATACTCTCCCGAATAATCGTCTTTATTCGGCCGGGCAGCTGAGGTCCCCAAGTTGGCATCCTCTGCCGAGTGTCATTAGAGGGTGGGAGTGGGCTGGGGTGGCTTGGCCGGCCGGGAGAGCCCAGCCACCCTCCCCGGCACCACGGAGCCATCCCGGGGAAAGGCTGTCACAGCGCCTGGCTTCTCAGTCAGCCCGGGATGAGACACCATTCCCGTTTCTGACATTCCGCCTGGAGGACTGTCGGTTGTCAGCTGCTGTTGACAAGTGACAGCAGAGCCGTGACTTCCAGGAAGTTTTCTTTCCTTCGTCTCCCTTCCTTCCTACGCTTTCCTTCCTCTTTTTATAAATAAGCCTTGGCCGGCCACCCCTTCCTGCCGTATGGAGCGAGGAGGAGTGAAGGTAGGCGCCACACAAACTGGCCCAAATTTACAATTTCGTGGTAGCACCACGAGGGAGCGAATAGATGGGGAAAGAGACCAAGCTAATGACAATTCTCTAAACAGCTGCTGTACGATTCAGCTTCGCTACTTCAGTTAATTAATCAGCACCTTGCTGGCAACTCTAGGGGAGATACTCGTTAGATACTGGTAGCAAACAGACAATGCTTTCATATCAAATATGTTCGACAGCATCTAACGCAGCGATAACTTCCACAAAAGAGGGCAGGGAATATTGTGTCCAGTTCTGGGCTCCCCAGTTCAAGAGAGACCGGGAACTACTGGGGAGAGTCCAGCGTAGGGCAACAAAGATGATTAAGGGGTTGGAGCACCTCCCTGATGAGGAAAGACTGAGAGAGCTGGGGAGAGGGCTGAGGGGAGACCTTACTTACAGGTATCTAAAGGGTTGGTTGAAAGATGATGGAGTTGGACTCTTTTCAGTGCTTCCCAGGATGAGGGGAAATGGGCACAAGCTGGGAGACAGCAGTTCCATTCAAATGTGATGAAAACCTTTGGGGTGAGGGTGTCAGAGCCCTGGCAGAGGCTGCCCAGGGAGGGTGTGGAGTCCCCTTCTGTGGAGACCTTCAAGCCTCACCTGGATTCAGCCCTGAGTGATGTGCTCTGCGCAATCCTGCTTTAGCAGGGAGTTGGACTGGGTGATCTCTAGAGGTCCCTTCCAACTTTGACAATTCCTTGATTTCTTGAAATACGGAGGCTCATAAAGGTGCTTGTGGGGCAGCGTTTCATGTCCCAGCACACGTGGATGCTCTTCGTATGCCGCCTACTTTGTCATTACTCTCAGGCTTAGAATGCTGTGGACTAATCCATGTGTTCATTGAAGGTATTTCTTGAAGATAATGCTCCTATATGTATGTATCTTACATAGGTACTGTGTGTGAGCACATACCCAATACTGCTGCGTTTGTGTATGATTTGGGAGGAGACCACACATTCCAAACGCAACTACTCTGGTGTTTTGCCACAGGATGAAAAAAAAACGGGCAAACTTAAAACCTTCATGCAAATACATCTTGTAGAAAGTCAGAATGTGATTAGGATCAAAAAACCCAGTCAGGAAAGTGCTGAGTCTGCACATTAGGGTGGAAAACGGCTGTTGTCTCGGAGATTTCCCTCTTTCCTCCCCGGCTCTAAAAAGGAGATACTTTGCATCCTACCTACTAAGTCGATAACAGCATTCATATTTTATGAGGAATAATGCACAGAAACCTTAAACCAATGAAATTACATCTCTACATTTGTAGTATATTTTATATTTTAGCGCAGTCCTAAAATCGCCATTAATGAACATTAACTTCAAGTTCAAGACAAAACCGGCTTTAAAGAAAAAAAATGTTACAGCCCTGTTATGACAAAAATTTCCTTCTGCCGTGCTGATTTACTGGTAAATTGCAATTCAATGCACTGTAGTTCCTTTTCTGAGACCTCTCCTCTTGCTTTATTCACTCCTCTGATTTAACCCTCTTGTAGGGTAGGCAGTAAATTGCAATGAAAATGACAGCGCTTAAGAGACCGAAATATATTTGCTGTCAAATGTTCCATACATGCTCAGTTTAATTTTTCAGTTGACTTTATTGATTTATTAAGAATGATAATAGCCTGGATATCGCTTCATATACATAATTGTCACATAAATCTTCGCTACTACTGGCACATCGTCATGTCCACCGTGGAACAGAGGGAAGGGGTTTAAATGTTTAGAATCAGAGAATAGAATCATTCAATGGTTTGAGTTGGAAGGGACCTTAAAGATCTTCGAAGTCCAGCCCCCTGCTTATGGGCAGGGACACCTCCAGCTAGACCAGGTTGCTCAAAGCCCCATCCAGCCTGGTCTTGGACTTAATGGTTTAATTGGGGGTGTTCAACGTGGTGTTGTTAGTGAAGTTCAGCGCCAGGTGGTTTGATGGGGTTTGGGGTCCTTCTGGGTCCAGCTGAAGCCCCGCCGAGCTGCAGGCAGCGGCACAACCTCAGGTAGGACAGAGGGATGGAGTTGTAGGGAGTCACCAGCGCTTGGGAGCCGGGCTCGGAGTTTGTATTAAGCAATTTATGTGGACAATTTATCCAGTCTGCTGCTACGTACTGATGTAGACAATTATAGCTCCAGCTCTTTAATGAAACGTACATTATGGTAGAAAGAATATCATAGCTTCTATTATACTCAGGGGAACTATAAAGAGAAATGTCCTTTTTTAAATTAGCTTTACGGCACTGAAGCTTTTATGTATTTACATGCAAGTACACTATTAACCCAAACTACTTGTTTTGAACTCTCTCTGTTGTCAGCTCTTGGGAAGTGACACAGGCTGGTGGAAAAACTTTTGTGCCTACCTTTAAACGTTGCTGGCCTTTTGTGCTACTGGGGAGCCTGCTAAAACTCCCACTTTTCTGCAGTCGTTCACACGACAGTGAGAGCAGGATGCTTGCTTAATCCTCCCTAATCTGTAGCAAAAACCTCAGATAAAAAAAGGACTTTTGTCTAATCCGGCTTCTCAGGTATGGTTTACTTTAGATTTGAGCTATAAATATCTTTCTTTACTTTGTTCTTCTGAGAAGCAAACTGTTGAAAATGGGGCAGGGGTTTGTTCTTCAGCTGTGCCCGCTCGAGAAAAAGAGAAAGACCATTTCTAATTTGGAAAAGAGGGAAGCAGAGAGAAGGCTTTGCTGTGTGTCCTCTGTCTGGTCAACGTGCTTGGGTGCAAACCGTGCTGCCTTTTGACTGCCCCATCCCCGGCAGCCCTGGGCACGTGGCACCCGGCTATCAAGCACTGTCGAGCATCAGGAAGGCTCAGCCTCTGGTTTTCAGGGGTTTAGGACAGGTACCTGCTTAGCTGTCTCCATAAACCTTGGGTTTAAGACTTTAAAAAGAGCCCGTTCCATACCTGCTTGTTCATTCCTATATGCTAAAAATAAAAATGGCACTACGAAATGGAGAGCTGGGGCTGGGGGAGAGACCGTGTGCTTGGGAGGGAACAGAATGAACACTTTTGCCATCAACTCAATCTTTCATCTGCATTTTCTCCCTTTCTATACCCCACGTGTCTCAGATAGCCCTAAATCACGGTTGTTTGGCAGCGGCAGGCCAATCTAACCAGAAGTGAACTCAACAGGCTGTTTTCCTTCATTGCCTGGAATGAAGGGAGATGAAATACCAGCTCCAACTGCAGTTGTGTTTCTGGAGCGCTGTTTCTTGTCTGAGGACAACATCTGGACAAGGGGGAGAGTTAAAAAGTGAGGTGAATGCCTGAGAAATGAATTGGAATGTCGTGATAGAAGGGGGTGTAAAACTAATGGGCTCTCTGAAGGCTTTCAGTTACTCCTGTTTTCTTTTGCAAAATTTTGGGGGGAGTCATAGATGGCTATAAGAAAATTGCTGCTTGGAGGTTACTTGATATCCAAACCCAAGGCTTCAACAAGACTTCTTGTACGTCATTATTGCCCGGTGACAGTGTTAGTATTGTCTCTGTGTCCGGATGAGCTGTTTAAGGTTGTCACTCAGCTAAAATAGAAAGCACATTTATGTCATCTACCTGGGTATGGCTTTTGCACATCGTTTTCTACACAGCCCCAGTTCTTCATCACAGCAATACCTGGAGGTCTCTGTCCAGTCTGTACCCACGTGCCTTTCCTTTGCTTTAAAAACCTGCAAAAAAATAAATCTCCTTTTGAGAAAAAAAAGAAAGTCAGTGCCCTGAGAACAGGATAATTCTGAAACCTGTAATGTTTTCCATGTACTTAGTGCAGGGGAAAGGTAAAGGGTGAATTTTATAATCCCTTGAAACCATGTGTGTATATCACGGATATAAAATGTATATAAAATTAGAGAGAAAAGGTTGAATTTGGATCTATAGTCATTCGGAGTCAAAGATTAACGATGACAGTGTCATCTGGTAATGAGGGGCTAATGGGACTAAACTTCATCAATTAAACCCTTTCCTTTTTTATAGATTCATAGATTATAATGCCAGAAGGGAAAACTGTGATAATCTAGCCTGACCTCCTCTTACAACATCCACTATCAAACTTCCCTGAAATGATTCTTGTTTGAACAAGAGCATTTCCTTCAGAAATAAAGCATCCAAATTGCCACAACTGGAAATGTCTCTGCAGCGTGAGGGATGCAGGCACTGCCCATGGGCATCCTTGCAGTGCTCTGCAGCGTGAGGGATGCGGGTACTGCCCGTGGGCATCCTTGCAGTGCTCTGCAGCGTGAGGGATGCGGGTACTGCCCCTGGGCATCCTTGCAGTGCTCTGCAGCGTGAGGGATGCGGGTACTGCCCATGGGCATCCTTGCAGTGCTGTGTGGAATGAGAGATGCAGGCACTTCCAGTGGGTATCGTTGCAGTGCTCTGTGGCATGAGGGATGTAGGTACTCCCCCTGGGCATCCTTGCAGTGCTCTGCAGCACGAGGGATGCAGGCACTCCCCTTGGGCATCCTTGCAGTGCTGTGAAGTGTGAGGGATGCAGGTACTGCCCATGGGCATTCTTGCAGTGCTGTGCAGTGTGAGGGATGCAGGCACTCCCCACGGGCATCCTTGCAGTGCTCTGCAGCAAGCAGTCACTCCCAATCAGCCACCTGGAGCAGTACAGTTTTGACCATCCTGAGCCTTCCTGTGCCTTGGCAGAGAGCTACTCTAGTTCAAGTACACCTTTTATTTGGGGCATCAGCTGTCCCTGAATATTGGGATGTCATTCTATCAAATAGTCCATGACTTGTTCCTTAGAGTAAAGGACAGTTTGCATCCTAGGACTTATCTATGCTTTAGAGGCTTGCCAGTGTTAGGTATGGGGGAAAACGGGGCAGATACTGTTCGGAGTGCCTTTACTGGACCATCTTGCTCTCTTCTGCCATACTGTCTGTCTCTGCTACTCTCCTCTTTGCTTTGAGAACCAGTTTTACAGCAGGAGATAGAACAGGGATGGAGCAGAGGGATGCTGCTTGAATCCAGAGGGGCTTACTTGCCTGTGCTGCTTCCTTCCTAATCCAGTCCCTTCCTTGCCATCACCTTCTCCCGCTTTCTCACAGCAGTTTCCTTACCAGGGAGCATCCTTAGGACGTGGCTAGGATGCAATAAGGGCTGAACACTAGTGAGAAGGGAGCACTGAGAAGAGAAGGAATGGGCAAACTAGCTCCACGACGTCCACAGCCCTCTCCTCAATTCAGCTGCTTTTTTTGCCAGCCGCCTCTTTGGAGGAGGAAGGAAGGAGATGCATTTTCAGGATCCTGCTGGAAGTGAAAAGAGGCACCAGGAGTAAATCACGGATGTAGCAAAGCTTTGTCCTCCTCCATCAAAAGCCTTTCTCCTCAGCCCAGCCTGCACCTGAGTCGGTGCCCCAGCCTCAGCGTGTTCCTGCCCTGGGGATGCAGTGCCCATTTAAGAAGCACTCATCTAGAAAGTGGAAGTAGAAAGATTTTTCTGAGAGGCCTAGAAGAAAAAATTACTTCAGTAGGTAATTAATGGTGTTTCCACATGTCTAGCCTTTTAATATCATGCAAAGGTTTTGCAGGCACTGGAAAGTCCTGCGCTACTGATTCGGATGTCGTGCAAATGAGGGGACATAGAAATGGCGGGAATCATATATGGGAATGTGAGACGCTGGGCTGGAGAACCTGGCTCTCCAGATCAGGACATCATTACTACCTTCCTAAATAATACCTTCCTAGGTTTAGAGCTGGGGTTGTTCAGCCTGGAGAAGAGAAAGCTCCGGAGAGACCTTGCAGCAGCCTTCCAGTATCTGAAGAGAGCTACAGGAGAGCTGGAGAAGGGACTCTTTGTCAGGGAGTGTAATGATAGGACAAGGGGTAATGGTTTTAAGTTGGAAGAGGAGAGATTTAGACTAGATACCAGAAAGAAATTCTTTGCTGTGAGGGTGGTGAGACACTGGAACAGGTTGCCCAGAGAAGCTGTGGTTGCTCCATCCCTGGAGGGGTTCAAGACCAGGCTGGATGGGGCTTGGAGCAACCTGGTGTGGTTGGAGGTGTCCCTGTCCATGGCAGGGGTGTTGGAACTTGAGGATCTTGAAGGTCCCTTCCAACTTGAACCATTCAATGATTCTGTGATTTGTGTGGCTCATCCCAGTGTCTCTGTACATTTTACACATTTTCTGCAAGGAGAAGATCTTTGGTGTTCAGCAGAATATCTTTTTCCTGTAAAATTTCATGAAAAACAGTTGTTACATTTCCAATCAGGGAAACTTCAGAAATGCACTTAATTAGCAGGCCGATAGCATTGTGGTTGTGCTCCCTGTGGGATTGAGATTCTCCATTTAATGCATTGAGAAATGAGGACTGTCCGTTTGGTGGCTGGAGACGTTGGGTTCAGTCCCACAGGGGCTGGCCCCTCAGACAGTGGTCTGCCATTGAATTTTTCCTGAGAACAAGAATTCTGAGGGAATAAGGTTTGTTTCTGGCCAGTAGTCAGGGCAGCCCTCAAAACTGGTCAAACGAGGATTTTCAGTTCATATTTTAAGCCAAACGAATATTTATGGGTTTTTCTGTAAACTGAAAAGCCCTGAGTATCTCAGGAGGAAATCTGAAGGGAGCTACAGGAGAGCTGGAGAGGGACTCTTTGTCAGGGAGTGTAGTGACAGGACAAGGGGTAACAGACTTAAATTGGAAGAGGGGAGATTTAGATTACATAATAGAAATAAATTCTTTGCTGTGAGGGTGGTGAGACACTGGAACAGGTTGCCCAGAGGAGCTGTGGCTGCTCCATCCCTGGAGGTGTTCAAGGCCAGGCTGGATGGGGCTTTGAGTGACCTGGTCTGGTGGGAGATGTCCCTGCCCATGGCAGGGGGGTTGGAACTGGATGATATTTAAGGTCCCTTCCAACTCTTACCATTCTATGGCCTTTCATCGTCTTCCTTGATCAGGATTGGCATTAATGAGGTAAATTAATCAAAAAAAGCCTTTGCTTCTCACCATCACAAAGCAAAGCTCCTCCTGTATTGTGTCCTCCAGCATTTTTATTGGATTGTTGTTGTTGTTGTTGTTGTCTGAGAAATAAAGTTAGAGAACCCAGAAGAGCCAGTAGCTCCCAGGTGTGACTGCTCCTGCAGCGGGCATTTCCCAAAGAGCTTCCCACGTGGGTGGTACCTAACGCTGCTCAGAGGAGTACCCAAAGTACTGTCCCAAGAAGCTCTTCTCTTCCTACTGCTGAACCTCGGCAGGAGCTCCGTCTCCAGAGGAGCCAGCTGTGCTCCCGCTGCTCTGAAATGGCAGATGAATGGGGTTCTGGGAGGCAGATGGCAGTTCCTTATGGATAATGTAGTATTCCAGTAATTACTGTAGGAAAATGATGTAACCTAATGTGTATTAGTTCTGCTTACTATAATCTAAAAGGTATTAATGTTGTGGCAGTGCTATTCTGTTTAATGGTTGCATTAATAGATGTGCCGTGGGTATTACGGTACACCTGCGTATCTTACCGCGGTATTTGCAATAGTGTGACTTGCAAAATTATGGGCCAAGTTGCCTGATTTCATGGGAGGGTCCTACCACAAATAGTAGACTCCGTGGCTCGTTCTAGATTATTAGGAAAGCCATCCGGGCGAGTCATTTATATAGCTCCAATAGTTATCGATACTAATTCTACGTGCAATAAAACCAAAGAGCAGCCTCCCAGCAGCAAAGCCATCAGGATACATATTACAGCCTTTGTACAGCGGCTTCTGACCACTGATTCGTTCCTAGGGATCCAGTTCAGTCACTTGTGAGAGCGGTGGGATGCTCGAAGCTGGGCTGGGCAGCGTATGCTTCAGGAGGACCCAGGCAGGGCCGCACAAGTACCTTCTTGCCAACAAAAATAGACCCAAAAACGTGAAAGAAAATAGCCCTTTTAAGTTAATGCCCCAGAAATGCCTTTATAAATACAACCCATGGTTAGTGCGTTGTGTCTATATTCTATATATACCTACATCCTATAGGGACAGGATGTTGTTACAGCTCTCTGCCCAGCTCTTGGGGAAGTAAAGCAGTGCCAGCCCTCTCAAATATTAAGATCTGTGGCTTGATTTGCCCACATGCCTGTAAGTCTCCGATTTCTAGTTTTTCAGCCTTGAAGATGCTCTTGCGAGTGCCTCCCTGCTGGCAGCCGCTCCGGATAGGAGCAATACCAAAGCAATGGTCCAGCCTGTTTTACTGGGAGGCCTCCCCTCCTGCTTCCTCACAATTCCAGAGGTGTAAAAGGATCCACACTGGGAGGAAACAAATCCATCCGTAATTCTTACTGCCATTTTCTGGTCTCTTGGTTTATTTTTCTGTTGGCTAGAAGCATATTGCATATTTTAGGCTGTAACACTGGCGGGATCTGTTTAAAGACAATTAAAATGCAAAATTTAAGGTTGCATAAGAGTGTAATTCTACATGATTTACTGTCTGGCTTTTTCCAAGCACTCCACTGTCACCAGCATACCATTTGGTAAATAACTGAATTAGAGGAGTGTGCTAGCCACAAGGTATTATCCACTCCATTATTAATTTTTTTTTCTTTATTTTCTCAAAAAAAAGCTATTTTATATATTGGAAGTTCATTAATGAACAAAATAAGGCTTCTACGGAAGGACTTAGCATTTAACATTTTCACATGCTACCGAAATGTTTAACTTCAGAGATTTTTTCCTTCTGATTGCTAAGCTTTAATTAAAGCAGACTGCAAAATACTAACTGTACAGGGAGAGATGTGCTGGAGATACTCGGAATCATAACATCTCAGAGGTGGTTTAGTTATATTTTCTTCTGACCTCTGAGCAGAGAAGTTACCTCAGCTGAGGCTCCGTGAGTAAATCCTGGCAGCATTAAAGCCAGTAGCGAATTCGCTCAATCTCTGCAAAATAGGCCCTACAATTACAGACTTAAGAAGCTCAATCTACTTACTTTGTCCAGGAGGAGGATGTGAGCTGATGGGATGATGGTCTACAAGGTATTACCTGAAGACCATGGCTTCGATAGCAGATAGCACTTTAATCTAGGCGGGAAAGGCGAGCTGAGATGCCAGGGTGAAAAGATGATCCCACCAAATTCAGAGGGGAAATTGTCCACGCTTTCCTCATGAGTCAGATCGCTATCTTCAGTGGTGAGGTTCTTGGGAGCAGAATGTTTTCCCACCTTGGGAGCTTTTAAATCAGATTACAGCTTCAGAGTCCCGTTGCCGTCCAGGGATGGAGGACCCTGCTAGGACCCCTGATGCTGGGATCTGTGGAAAGTTCTCATTCCACTGAGTGCAATCAGAAGTTTTGGTCCCAAAGAGTTATATTGGGTTTGATCTTGCACATTACAGCCCCATGGAGCCTCACTGGGGCAGTGCCTTTCCCAACTGCTGCACTGAGGATATGCGGGCAATGTGTCACTCATGCTAGTGACCAGAGAAGTGATGGGGAGCAGCCAGAAAATCAGGCTTATCAAGTGTGTAGGTGCTACCAAAAGCTTGATGGCCCCAACAACTGTCTCTTGTGGAGTTATTTTGGGCCAGCAGACAGCAGCTATCGCGCTTTGCTGAGTGACACCATGCTTCTGCAAGAAAGAAATCAGGATTTCCTCCCAAATTAGAATTTCCTCCAAAAGCCTGCTTGGGTAACATGGGGCTTAATGCTTTCCAACCAACCCCTCACCATCCTTCCCTGCTGACACACATGCTGACCCCCCTGTGCCCCATCGGCTCCCCACGTCCTTTCTTCCCCTGTTAGCTGGGACCCAGGAAGGGAAGTCATCCTGGTGTACGACCTCATTTGCAGTAAAAAATGGATTTTTGTAATGCCACAGGTTATTCTCCAGAAGATGCATGGAAGGAGGATTAAGATTCAGTCATAATTACATCCTTGTTCTTGTAGAGAAGGATGATGTCCCTAAGTTATGTATCCCCAAAATCTCCCTGACAAATACTTCATGAGAGCCTCCAGGAGAAGAAAAAAAGGCCCCCAAACCCACTGTCTTCTAAACCTCCCATTAAAAGTTCAATCCTAAACGTGCTGGTTTGTTAAAATAGTTGTGAGGTACGTCACCGAGACGTGTTTTGTCAGACCTCTGAGTTCTTTGCAAAGGGCTTTGATTTTCAGAAGTGATGTCAAAAAGTCATTGTATGTAAAGACTAATTGATGTGGATAGCTATAAAGAAAAGCACCGTGAATACCTCCTTTTTCCTTATTTTTTTTCTTTTTTCTCTTATCCAAGCTCTATTCATCTCATGTAAATGGTTCAGAAGCATTTTCACTCTGCCTTAAGGCATTTCAGTTAATGCTCAGATTCATGCTGGTAAGAGCTTTACCTTATGGTTGTTTACTCTGAATTCCCTGCTATTCAGCAGCAGGTTTAGGACATCGATAGGTAGCAAGGACTAACATGGAAAAGTGAATGAAATCTTTTTCTCTTGAGAGACTTTACATTTTACCTTGATTTGCGTTTTTAGCCAAATTTACCAAACCCAGACTGAGAGATGGCCCTTTCCCCTCCCACAAAAAAAGAGCGGAGAGCAAGAGATGAAGAGATTTACGAGTTCAGAATGAACTAAAAGAAGAAAATAATGAAATATATACAGTATATACAAAACTGTATGAAGCTCCCAGGATGACGATCACGTCACCAGCAGCATAGGAAAAGTCCCAGACTGGACTTGGTGACCAACAGGAGCTGGATTCCAGCTCCGGAGGCAGGAATGCTTGGATTGGGATCAGAGGCAGACAAATAAACAGGGTCCTCCTCAGACATTGGCCATCGAAGGAAGAGAGTTGACCCTTTGATCCCTCAGCTTTTATACTGAGCATGATGCAGATGGGATGGAATACCCCAGTTGGTCAGTTTGGGGTCACCTCTCCTGTCCGCTCCTCCCCACAGGTGTGACCCCTCTATGCTTTTTCCATTTCTGAGACCCTCCAATGGGGCAGATAACAAAATTCCCTGCCCTTGGTTGTTCCAGCAACAAGTATAAGCAAGGGCCTCTCTGCACCATCCCATGGTATCATCAGGTGTTATCACCTGAGACTGGAGAGTTTCTGAACAATCTGCTGTTAATGTCAGAGTTTAGTTAGTTAGAAGAGGCACAGCTAAAAATGTAAAACTAACAGAAAATTGGTTCTGTTTTACCTCAAGCCAGGACACCCCGTTGTTGCAGGGTGGCTGTGCTCCCTCCTCACTGGCAGAGGTGGGTCTCTAGGGGGTTCAACTGGGTTTCGTGACTGTGGGTTGGCAGTGGTCGTGCCCAAAAGGAAATCTACGTTTTAATGACATCTTGCTTAGTATGGAAACTGGGGACAGGACTGTTCTTAACTCCTCCTGATGCACCGAGGCCTTGCAGTAATATTTATGATATGAAAGCAGCTGCGATACCCTGCGAGTGGAGTTCGCAGCTGAAAGCACTGACCTGACAGACATAAAGCTCGGGGTTAAGGCAGTTTGAATAGACTCTTACTTACTGCAATTATTCAGTGCTAAAAATGTACAATTAGTTGTAAATCCCTTGGCTTACTCCCTTCCTGCCCCGAAAGGGAACAAAAACTTTCCATGGCCTTTTAGGCTTCTGCTGTTTATTTTAACACTTAAAAGATCTCTTTAAAATGACAGGACATGCATTGATGACTGTCACACGATACGAAAGTTGGTTTTGTCATTGGTTCCTTTAAATAAAATCATAGAATCATAGAATAATTTTGGTTGGAAGAGACCCTTGGGATTGAGTCCAACCATCAGCCCTACTCTACAAAGTTCTCCCTACACCACATCCCCCAACACCACATCTAATCTACTCTTAAACACAGTCAGGGATGGGGACTCCACCACCTCCCTGGGCAGCACATTCCAGGGTCTGACCACTCTTGCTGGGTCTCTTTCACTCTTTCACTCTTTCTAGGTCCAGACTAAACCTACCCTGCTGCAGCTTGAAGCCATTCCCTCTTGTTCTTGCTCTAGAGTATGTTGCATGAACCAAAGGAAAATGTCTAGATTATATCTCACCCTCCTGATTTTGGCACATGCTGAACTAGTCCTCCTGAAGTAAATGCCTACATTGTGCATAGAGAGACATCCATGTAATTTAGGTTCCTAATCCCTAATTAATTAGATTTCTAATCCAGATCTCCCTCTCTGCAGGCTTTGAAAGGCACCTATTTCTCTTTGTTGATTACAGAGGAAATTTCCACCATCATCTCCATAAACATGATGGAGGGGATTGAGCAATAGTGGTGAGGAAAGCCTGGAAACTGGAGTAACGGGGAGCAACACGATGACATAGGATTTTAAAAACAGAGTACGGCAGTCTGTGCAGAAGTCTGTGTGCGTAGGTTAATCAGAGAAAGTGGAGATTTTTTTTGGAAGCTTCAGAACGGGAGCATTTCCACACTGGGATTACACAAGGCTGTTCATAACCTTCACGCATGCAGCTCCTTCTTGGTAATTTAACTGCACTGCCCGTTTTCAGGTCAGCTTTTAAAACCTCATCAGTGTTCCTGGGCCATCAAAAGTTTAAAGGCAGGAATTTTTCCCCCCTGAAACAGAACAGCAATGGCTTCAAAACTTAACTCCCAAAGTTTGCTGGTTCCTGCCAGCAAACTGGGATGCTGGTTAGCTAATGAAAAATGTGCAACATTTTCTCTTGCCTAAATTGCAGCAGCTATGCAAATACCAAACTGTTATTCTGGGTAATCAAACAAAAGGAAAGTTGTTTGTGTGTGCTGCATTATTGTTAATTAATTTTCATCCAGAAGTACTTTAAATGTATATGCAAACATACATTAATCATGTTTTAAAGGTGAAAGTGGGAAGAGCGAAGCTTGTAAGAGTAGCCATGTAGATGGAGAAACCGTTAATGTTTCCGATGCCCTGTGGTAGGAAGAAATATATTAAAAATTGATTTTTGGTTTCTGCCTTTTTCTTGGTAACATTTACAATAACGGATATAGCAGAAAGTAGCCTTTAAATTGATATTTCAAAGCTTTTTATGTTTGGGATATGTTTTCCCGTATTGTTAATGGGTTTATATAGCAGAGTAAAAAGGTCAGCTTCTGAATATGATGGTTTTATTCTTCTATTAAAAAAAAAAAAAAAGGAAAGAAAAGAAGAAGAGATGAGTTTAGCATTCATGAATTATTTAAATATCAACCCAAATATTTGGCACGCTGCTGCAGCAAGTGGTATTCTTAAGACAGGGCTCATAAAAGCGCACCGTCCCTCCTTTGAATGGAGCGTGAATGCAGTGCAGGAGGGCGTCTGGGTGGCATGAACTCCCTCTCGGCTCCTGGCAAGGTGTGGGGAGACGTGTATTTATGGCACTTTCCCCTCCTGGTGTCCCTTTACCCACCCCTTTAAGGCTTTTGCAGCTGAGGAGCGTTTCGTAGGTGCTGCCCATTGGCAGTCACACCGCGTTGAGCAAGCGGCGCTGTCAGATTGTTTGCTTTTAATAAGAGGACTCGGAAAACAGCAGCCCTTCCCGGGCTTGAGGGTACATCTGAAACACCGTTCTGAGGAACTGCTCTCGACACGGCCTCATCAATCAAATGCTGGGTCTAATATTTGATTTTTTAGGGTTTGTTTTTTTTTTCACCCCACTTCTGCAAATAACATGAATAGTTTTTTTAAAGTAATTTCACAAAAGTAGCTTTGTCAGGCGGTGAGATTTACAGTGTCTTCTTCTAATTTGGCAGGACTCTTTGGGGATACGGTTCTGTGTTTTTTCACAAGTGCTTTTTAAACCTTCAGTGCAGTTGTGATGTTTTGAAGTGCTAATTGCCAAACCTCCTAAAGTGTATAAAGAATGACATTTCATGCAGCATCATTGATCATATTTTTAGGGAGTCCATTGATGGATTAATAGACCGCTGTAACCTTCTGTGCAAAAAAAAAACAACCCCATTGATAATAAATGGGCTGTAATCTGAAAAGCCTACTGCTAAATGAATTGAAGTTGCAGCAGTGACTGAAAAACTGAATAATTATAATATCACGGTGACTAAGCCCCAGCGTGGAAGTTTATTTGCCCAGTAAGGTCTTCACAAAGCGCTGCTCCTGGAGATCGGGGACAGGTTGTCCTCTGGCCATTCCCACCGGTGGGGCAGTGGGTCCAGGCAGCCCATCCGACCTGGAAAAAAGCCTTTCTACAAATTTTTACCGAAAATGTGGTAACTCAGATGCCATTCAGTGCACTGTTGTAAAATGTTTAGTGCCTTTTAAAGGCTGGCGTAGCAGCTGTAATACATGAAAAGTGAAAATTTACACGGTAGGTGAAATAATACATAAGGAGTAATAAGTAATTTAAAATCAGGCATCGAACATAAAGGTGTCATTTAGCACTGGTTTATATTTTTACAAACTTAGAGTCTTGTTCCTTCAAGTTTGATTACCGCAAAAGCAGATGGATTCATTTTAACATATTTAATTGTAATGAAAATAACTCATTCCTATTTGCATTTATATTTAATTAATACAAGTCAGATAGTGGGCTGAAGGCGGAGCGAGAGCATTAGGATACAGGCTTTTAATGCACACAGGCCAGGCTCAGAGCATCTTTCTCCTCTTGCTGTAACCATCTTGGACGTTTTCCCCCCGCTTTTAACCTCATCAGCCGTGCAAGGGTTATTTTTGGAAGGGCTGTGGAGCCATTGCTCTCACACAGGACATACATGACCTGGTGGTTTGTCAGCGAGACACTGTGCCCCTGTATGAAATGCCTTAAGCACCCGCCTTCCCACAACAGTTCTGCATCTACCTTACTCTTCACACTTATTTTTTCATATTTTTAAGAAGTAAGGCTATGTTTGGAGTTGCCGTGGCTAATGTAATTCAGTGTCAGCACATGACATAGCCAAAATAACTGTCTGGGCCCTTTATACATGTACATATGTGCATCCACACACATATATATACATATTCATCTACATAGATCACAGAATCACAGAATATCAGGGATTGGAAGGGACCTTGAAAGGTCATCTAGTCCAATCCCCCTGCCAGAGCAGGAACACCTAGATCATAGATATGTCAGTATATAAAAGTTCTGTGTTTCGCTCCCTCCCTTTGGTGCCATCAGGCAAGTGTAGCCATGTCAGCCCCTTTTTACCCTGTTGGGCTGTGGGAAAGGGCCAGATCCTGCTGATGCCACTCTCCTACTACCAGGGAGGATTTTGGAGTGGCTGGGATGAGTGAAGGTCAGTGGGATGCAGCCCACAGGTGACCCTGTATTGATGATGGCGGTGGTACTGACACCCATCGTGATGGTACGTAGCGGTTGCAGACACAGAGCAGCCTTTTTCCAACTGGGACTTCCTGGTACAAGGAAGGACACAGGGCAAACTGTGATTTTTACACCCTTTCTTTTATCTTAATTGATGTTTCCATCTTATTCTTCTGTTCCTCTAAGTTATGACATTGTGTCCAAAACGACATTATGATGTTCCCTCAAAATGTCATGGCATGAATGAGTAATTTCTGGTGAGCAAATCCCCAAAGGGACAATTTGAACTCTCTCTGCTCCTGCTATTGAATCCCCATTCAATTAAACGTGGAAATCCAGAGTCAGTTAAATGTGGAAGAGGAAAGCTTCACGGGATCTTCCCTGAAAGGCAGCTGTTAGCGGTAGGACAACATTGAAGTCAGCACTCTTCAGTGGTGTTTCTTTTGTGAGATATACATTAAAAGAGCTGAAATCTCTTGAGATGCTTTTGATAAGCACTGATATTAAATGCCACGGTCCTATCATGCTTCTTTAAAGGTGAACATTATTAATAGAGCGCTGTGTCTTTCCATTGTGCTTCAGCTGTCTTAATTCTTTGGTTTCTCGGTTACTTTGCCAACCGCTGTGTTCAAGGGGCCTATTTTCTGAAACCGGAGTCGCTATCTGTAGTAGCTCGCTCCTTCTTCACTTCCAAAGACAACAGCTCTCCCACTTACACATTGGAGGGCTTCAGTTACTTTAGTATCTCTTCTGTTAAAGAATTAATTTGGTGATGGTGCTGCTGTTGTTAGTATTATTGTTATTATCATCTTTCTCCTCATCATCACCATGATCATCATCCTGGGACCTGGTGGTTGCCCGCTGTACTGCATGCAACCTTTGAACTTTGTCTGTGTTTTGCCCTTATCATAGCATGGTTTGGGTTGGAAGGGACCCTAAACATCATGGAGTTCCACCAGACCAGGTTGCTCAAAGCCCCATCCAGCCTGGTTTTGTAGCTGAGGCCTGTACATCTGCTTCATCTCTATGGATGCTGGTGTAATCCCAACCGACCTCCACGCAGACCTTCCGTATGCACAACGTTTGAAACAATCCTCATTTTCAGACACTGAATAGGGGATTTTTTTAGTGATTTCTTGGCTTCCTCTAGATCTTTGCTCCAACCACTGCCATTTGCCTGGCAGAAAAGGACCTGGGGGTGCTGGTCGACAGGCGGCTGAACATGAGCCAGCAGAGTGCCCAGGGGGCCAAGAAGGCCAAGGGCATCCTGGCT
>VZTM01004470.1:174798-226003 GCA_013400555.1 Jacana jacana | reverse complement strand
AAGAGTGGTCAGTCAGTGGAATGGGCTGCCCAGGGAGGTGGTGGAGTCCCCATCCCTGACTGTGTTTCAGAGTAGATTAGATGTGGTGCTGAGGGATCTGGTGTAGGGGAGAACTTGTAGAGTAGGGCTGATGGTTGGACTTGATGATCCCAGGGGTCTCTTCCAACCTAAATGATTCTATGATTCTATGATTCCTTGCACTGTGCCCCAGTCACTTCAACGTGAGCCTTGCAAAGAGCAGGTGGGGGCTTGGTTGAGTGCCTCACTCGAGAGACTAAAATGCTATCGATGGGAATTGTTGGTTCATTGTTCAGCATTTCCACATGCAATCAATAATAGCTCTTGTTTTCCAACAAAACTGCAAAGCAATGCTGTCATTGTCTCGTTTATAGCGGGCTGTGGAAAATTGGTAGTGAATTACGCTTCAGCTGAAAAAAGGAGATTATTAAAAGAACAGTCTGCATGGTGGCCTACTGGTGCCAGTCGCCAGCTTGTGTTAGTCATGATTGCCTCAAACTTCCACGTATTCTCTTCCCATAAAGCATTTCCTGAAGACTCTGTGTCAAGTAGATAAGTGCTAGTATTCTAATTTTGATGAATTATAATTTATCAAAAACTTTGGCTGAGAGAAACTTTCTTGAACCTCAGATTTCAGTTTTCCAAGGTAAGACCAAAGTAAGGGTGAGCGTTTTCGTTACTACAGCAAATCCATCACAGAATCACAGAATGATACGGGGTTGGGAGGGCCCTCTGGACATCATCTAGTCCAACCCTCCTGCCCAAGCAGGTCCACCCACAGCAGGTTGCAAAGTAATGTGTCCAGGCAAGTTTTGAATGTCTCCAGAGACGGAGACTCCATCACCTTTTTGGGCAGCCTGTCCCAGGGCTCTGCCTCTCTCAAAGTGAAGAAGTTCCTCCTCGTGTTTAGGTGGAACTTCCTGTGTTCAAGTTCCCTCTTGTCCTGTCTCTGGGCACCACTGCCAAAAGCCTGGCCCCTTCCTCTTGACACCCATCCCTTAAATATGCATAGGCATATGTAAATCCTTACTTCCCACGTTAGCAAATTGAGTGACGGTGCTTTACATCGGTAGAGCACGCACTTTCTTTCCGGTGAGAGAACATGTGTTGGGGAAGGTTGCGTTTACATTCAATTATGGCAGAGATGTTTCATGCTTACAGGTGGATATTTTCATCTGGGTGGAGTTTACCGAGTTACTGAAATGTATGTGAAATTTCACTGTGTAGTGTGAATGCAGTTCTGTTCAACCAGAGAAAAGGGGGCATGAAATTTTTAGTGTAGGCTGCCGGCTTTATCTTTAAGGAACATTAAAATGAACATCAAAAAACATAGTAATGTATCGTGTTTTTTAAAAAAAAAAAGAGAAAGAAAAAGAAACCAGCAAGGAGAAGCACGCGGATTTGTGTGACAACCAATTTCATAGCAAAAAACTTTGCAAGAAAAAAAATTATGTATGTCCAACGCTGATAAGACGTCGTGAGTGTACATTTTCAGATGTGCCTCTCTTAGTATTCCACCCATCCACGACAGCACTCCAAGAATAGTAAGCACAGTCCCCAGCCTTCTCTCCATGAAAGGGGAATATATATAGGGCATGAAATAAAACTTGGGCATATAGAGCTGCCGCGGCGAAGTTAAGGACCTGACATTGAAAGGAATCTGTAAAATTCCCTTCCCTGGCTCATCCATCCACTGACAAGCTCTGTCCTGCCACGTGCTGCTTCACTTTCCAGTGGGGTGTGTATTTGCTGTCTCTTCTTCTTCAACGCTGCTAGACCTCGCTGCGTGAGCTGGTCAGAAAGCAGCCACTGACACCGAGGCATCTGGTTGAGAACAGCATATTTGAGTTTCAGTAAAGGTAGTTTTTACCACAGAGCTGTGAGGTCCCTGCCCGAGATGTGGCTGTTGGCAACGGGGCAGCAGAAATACAAGTCGGGTCCATCAAAGAGAGAGAAGAGCCGAGCCTCAGACTTGGTCCTGACGGCATCTGCAGTGTGTTTCAGTCAAGCTGTGGCCTGCCATTATTTAGGGCTACTTCCAACGCCACCAAGCCTGAGAGAAATCATGGGAAAATACTAGCTCTGCAGAGTTGCTGTTTTTTTCCCCTGGAGCAACAACCCAGCCTTGTTCTTGCACAAGTTATTTCTCACGCCCTTTGAAGAGCAGCCCTTAAATAACAGGCATTCGCATGCAGGTGGACGGTGATTTTGAGAAGGGTTTTCCCAAGCGTTTATTTCAGTTGTAAGCTTAGTTATGACATTCTCGTGTGACAGTCCTGGAGGCTTGATACTTGTGATCTTCACATGGTAATAACGTTCACTGTGGTAGGTAAAACGTAGCTATGGTAATTGCGCCTTACTCATGTTTGATGACAGGATGTTGTTTCTTTTTGTTTCCAAATAAAATCACGAGGAAAGAAAAGAAGAGTGGGATCCTGCTGCCAGGGAGGGAAGGAGTGCCTGGCATGACCTGGGCTGGCTGTGGTGAAGAGGCTACAGCCCATGGCTGCCGCTTCTTTGCTGAAAATGGGAGGTTTGTGCTGAACCTACAGCCAGAAAAACCTGGGAGTCCCATTTCTGCAGCAGCAGGCCCTATATCTGTAAAGCTTGCCACACATGGTGACAGCATCACTCTTATTATGGTCTTGGTATGTAGAAAAAGGCAGGGCAGAAGACTAAATATTTTTCATTTAAGGGCTTCTTCGTGTCAGGGACTTAGAGGATCATAGAAGCAAAAAAGAAAAGTGTTAAAATCCCATGGACAGGAACCATCACTTCTTTATGACCTGCCCTTTCATCCCAACCCCATTTGGAGATGTCATAGACAAGTGTAGATATCCAGAGCCACCCCTCCCTGTGCCTTACACACATGGCGTTTCATTCTATTGAGATGCAGATAGATGTGCAGGGGGAGAGTATTCTATTTTTCCATCTACTTTTTCAAGGCCTTCCTTAATACTATTAAATAATAGTGTAATTAAAGGCTCCAGCAATTTGCCATCTCTTTTCACATAGAATTACTTCAGATGTCTGGCATACACACTCACCCTGTTGTTCAAAGCCATTACAGTCCATACAGTCAATAATCTGCAAATTAAAAATTCAATAAGTAGACGCATTAAAAATTGCACGGTTCCAATTCAGTCCACGGTCCCGATGAAGGCTGCTTGGTGCTGGAAGGCAGTTTCTGAGAAGCATGAGGTGGTGCCACCATCACAGGATGCCTCAGCCTATGATGCCCATGCCTAACCATGGCTCGCTTGCTGGCTGGAGTGAATCTATAGCTCTTATATGAATAGAGAACATAATAAATGGGTGTACGTGGTGATTTCTCTCCTAGAACCCAGCTATCCAAGTATCTTGGCATGCTGGTAAGGTTGGTGCTGGTCCATGCACCAGCAACCAACCATACACCAAAGGGGAGGTGCACATCTTGCTGAGTTATCAACAGTCCAACCTGGGTGTTCATAGAATGACAGAACAGTACGAGGTTGGAAGGGCCCTCTGGAGATCATCTTGTCCAACCCCACTGCCAGAGCAGGGTCACCTAGAGGAGTTTGGACAGGAACGCATCCAGGTGTGTTGAGAAGGAGACTCGACCACCTCTCTGGGCAGTCTGTTCCAGCCCTTGGTCTTCTTCAAAGTATAGAAGTTCTTCCTCATGTTTAGATGGAATTTCCTATCTTCAAGTTTGGGAAGCTTGAAGGTTGGATCCTTTACTTACATCATTGCCTGGGCTATCATGTCCTGTCAGCTGGGCACCACTAAAAAAGACTGGCTCCATCCTCCTGATACCCACCCTTTAGATATAGATGAACATTGATGAGGTCCGTCTCAGCCTTCTCTTCTCCAGGCTAAACAGACCCAGGCCTCTCAGCCTTTCATTATCAGAGAGGTGCTCCAGTCCCTTGATCTCGTCTTCGTAGTTTTGCTGGATTCTCTCCAGCAGTTCCCTGTCCTTCTTGAATTGAGGGGCCCCAGAACTGGACACAGGACTCCACAGTGTTCCTGAATCTGTTTCCCTGCTAAGGCTGCTCCAGCCCAGACTTCCCCGGTCTCGGTGGGGAAGCTCGAGCGTGGCTGAAAGCCATCCATTCTGAGAATCACTCGAGGGGGATTATTGAAGGGGCCTGAAGTTAAATCTCCATAGACTCTTCTGCCTGCGTGTTTGCTTGTTTGCTTGTTTGTTTGTTTGTATTAATTCAGCCTGTCACTCTGGCTTGAGGGGGAGAGTAGTAGGAAGGCTGCAAACAATCATGCTTAATGTTCTTGCTGCCAGTTGTTTTGCTGGTGCTTCAAGACCTGGTTTCTAGTTGAGGGGATTTTTGTATGGAAGCCCAAACCATCAGTCTTGCAGATGTTCCTTTTCGGTAAGCAGCCCCCACCAGCTGTAATTTACAGCCTTGGTTTTCAAAGCATCTCTGAGCTTACCCCTGGTGGGAAAAGCTTGTTGCCTCTGCAGTGGTGGGGTTGTTAATGCCGAGCACAGTGGAAGGTGGTTTTTCCTTTCATAGAAAATACAGGAGTAGGAACTAGCTAATAGGTTGGCAGGGATTGCTTGCCCCCTTTTAAAGGACAAAGCGATGGCTCCCCAAAAACAGAAGACCCCATTTGCGGAAGGCCTTTGTCTTTCCCAGGGTTCCCCTTCTAACCCAGCAGAGATGTTACTTTCCACAGCTTCCTCCTTCTTCTCCTCCACCTTCTTTTTTTCCCCTGAGGCGAAAGGAGCTCCTTCACTGCAGCAAACTGCCTCTTCCGAATCCCTGTCAGCCCGTGGCGGTTGCGCAGGAGATGCCATCAGACTGCACAGCATGCTCCATGCAAGATGTAAAGCTGCAGATGGCTCTGCCCAGCACTGGCTTGACGTGACAGCAAAGGTAAAAGGAAAACCCCACCAAAGCTACCAGGTGACATTAGTTCTAATCACGGAATGATCAATGCAAAAAAATTTTAGACCTTTTACTCACCGATGATATTAAGGGCAGTTTTATCTCTAATTCTGATTGATCAGCGCAGCGTTATACAAATGCTTTATATGTCTCTTTCTTTTATCTCTACTGAAACATTTATAGGGTGATTTATGGGGTTTTTTTCCTCTCTCTGTTGTGGCGAGAGGCAGAAAGGGCATGAAACAGGAATTTCCTTGCAGTGCTGGTGTGTAGGATGAAGGCAAACGCAAGCCCGGTGGCAGAGGGGACTGGGCGTGCATGCTTGGAGGGGCAGGGACCCCATGCTCTGTACCTGTGTGATGTGTTTTTGTCACAGAATCACAGAACAATATGGGGTTGGAAGGACCCTCTGGAGATTATCTAGTTCAACCCCCCTGCCAGAGCACATCTACCCACAGCAGGTTGCACAGGAACGTGTCTAGGAGATTCCACCACCTCTCTGGGCAGCCTGTTCCAGGCTCTGCCACCCTCCAAGTAATTAAGTTCCTCTTCATGTTTAGATGGAACTTCTTACATACAAGTTTGCAACCATTTCCTCTTAGAATCATAGAAGCACAAAGTTGGAAAGGACCTACAAGATCATCTAGTCCAACCATCCTCCTGTCACCAATACTAACTACCCACTAAGCGACTAAATCAAGTCTTGTAGCACCTCTTCTAGATGCTTCTTGAACACCGCCAGGGACGGTGACTCTACCACCTCCCTGGGCAGGCCATTCCTGTGCCTGATCACTCTTGGGGAGAAAAGGTTTTTCCTGCCATCTAATCTCAATCTCCCCTGGAACAATTTGTGGCTATTCCCTCCAGTCCTGTCATNTGAGCCTCCTCTTCTCCAGACTAAACAATCCCAGCTCCCTCAGCTGTTTCTCATAAGACTTGTGCTCCAGACCCCTCACCAGTTTGTCCTCTTGTCCTGTCACTGGGCACCACTGAAAAAAGACTGGCTCCTTCCTCTTGACACTCACCCTTTAAGTATTTATAGGTGTTGATTACATCCTGCCTCAGTCCTTCTCTTATCTAACTAAAGTAAAAAGACCCAAGTCCCTCAGCCGTTCAGGATGATGAGCATGTTTGAAGATTCTCAGAAAAGAAATTTTTATTAAGGGGAAGGGCTCTGGATGATGAATTTTAGCTCCGGTAGGTTTGAACCTGAGCGAACCGGATCTTCTGGAGGAGAAGAGGTGTGAGATCTGATAAGGATGCGCAACGCTGCGGCACGCTGGTGGTCCTGGTTCCTCTCCCAAGTGCATTTAGCCAAGCAGAACTTAGCCTGTTTATCCTGATAATTAGAATCTAGTTTTCTATTTAATATTTACTAATAACACCATGCACTTACAGGGCCTTCCATCCAAGCACTTGACAAACCTTAATGGAATAAGCCTCATCGCACTCTGGGGAGGGAAGTGAATCCCATTTTGTTTATCATGCTGAAATAGTAAGATGATGTAATTGTACCTCCCCGAGTTTATTTATTTCTTTTCTCCCATTATCTGTCCGATAAAAACCACTAACTAGCAAAAAAAAATCTATTGTTTTAGAAATCCTTCTGGTAGTTTTACTCTAATATAAGATTAGTAACCAATTTAGACAGGAGCATAATTAGTGTAAATGTTTCCAGTAACTCCCTCTGATGAATGCCACTGCATTTGGATATTCACTTGTAGGGCATGAAGCTGAATAATAAAGAGGTTTTCTCTGCACAGAGTGTGTGAGCAGTGTCTGTGAACAGGAAAAAAAGCTTAACTGGGGCTCCCTGAGCTTTCCTGACACCAACTGTTGGTGGGAAGAGGCAGAGCTGCATCGAGCCTAGGTTGAGTGGGTCACCAAGAATGCAGGAGCTGCTGTAGGGCCTGGTGAGAGGTGTTCCAGGAGATGGGACCAGCTCAGAGAGATCAAGCCTTGGGTGGGAGATGCCCAGGCCACCAAAAAAAGTCTCCCTGTGGTTCTGAGTGGAAAGATAAGGGGAGTGTCATGAGTAGGTTGTACATGCAGTGGCAGTGGGGAGATGTCTATCAGGCACTCCTCGTGTAGTCAGCTTTAGGAATGGCTGCAAAAAGGCAGGACTTGGGTGAGTGATGTGTACTTCTGATGTAAGCTGGGGCAGACAAAGAAAATGGCAAACTTTTCTCCAATATCAATATGTGCTGGGCTTCAGTTAGAGGTTGGAACTAATTATCACACCCACCAAGTCTGTCATCTGCTTGTGGCACTGACCATCCAATTGCTGGAATTAACACCGTGCCTTAATGCAATTAAAAAGCCCCCAAACTTCTTGTTTTTTATATCAGGCTGGGACAGGACTTTATTATTCCTAATTTGAAGGTAAAGCACTAAGGGGAGTATTTGTCAGATGGGGTTTTTGTTTTGCAGCGTGGAAGCTGGTAGGAACTGTGGGAAAACCATCCAGGATGATGATTTGGCCGTGTTTCCACGTTCCAGCCCGTAGTGCCTTCCGATGTGGCACGACAGCTGGAACGGGAAGAAGGGAAACACATTTTACTTCTCCTGGCCAAAAACAGCATCAGCAATTTGGCAAACAGGCCCCACCATTCCAATCCAGGTGTATCCTAAATGACCAGGTGTCCTCTCACGCTCCTGCCTCCTTCGTTGTCGGGAAAAAAACCCAGGAGCCTTGTCTTCTCGCTCGCTGCGGAGGTCGTTCTGAGGGAGTGGGTGGGTGGGTGGCACCTTCCCCTGCAATGGTGGCGTTTGCCTGTCCCCCCTGCAGTGAAGGAAAACATCTTCCTTCAGCAGAAGATCCTGTTTTTTGTTCCTTCCAGTTGCTCTGCCCAGCAGATACCGCCAGCGTTGGGCCCTGTGGTAGTGTTGGACGAAGCTCTGGGACGGACTGGTTGGGTGTCTTCTCGGTTAGAGCTTTCTGCACGGCCCCTGTGCATCCAGATAAGAATACCTTTAGGTTTGCATTTCAACAGAAATACCAGCTGCCTTTGAAAAACTATTTTTAAATGTCCACGTCTGAACGGAAGCGTTGCAGTAAAACACTGCCTCAGACAGAAAAAACACATTTTCTCCCTCCTTCTCTTTCTCTCTTTCTTATAAAATGACTTTGTCGGCTTCAGAGGGGAAAGCCTAGCCAGCATGCTGGACTGCCTGTTCATTACAGGGGTTGTGGTTGGACTGCTGGATTCAGGATTCAGCTCTGAACTAGAAACATGGGTATATTTTCCTATGATAGGAATACGTATCAGGACTCTTAAAAATACCGTCACAGAATTGAAACTAAATTGGTTCATTCTTGATAGCATATTGGAAATACTCGCTGAGATCCCTTTATTTTTAGTAGTTATTGGTTCAGACCCTAAATGAGGTAACTTCAAGGATTTCTGCTTATCTTTTTTAATCATGTTTTATATAAAATAATAATAATGATAATAATGATAATGGTAACAGTAATTATAACAAGAGTAGTCATTTCGACTGTTAATCTAGAATATGCTTTAAAATGCCTCCTCTGGGCATTAAAAAATGCTAAGAATAATTTAGCTGGGTATCTTTATGTCATCATAAGCAGTTTTTACTCATTGTAAACACATCTCTAGTTCTATAAATCAGTTTTGTTTAGTACTCACCGCAGATAAGAAAATGTATTTCCAAAGGATTTCAGGTGTAAAAAAAATTAGCAATTCTTAGTAGAAACATAAACACTATCTAGTGTTTTCGATACAATTAGAAAGGATCAGCAAAAAAAAATAAAATCCTAGCCTTGGATTTGTTTCCAGTTTCAGATAATATATTACAAGTGCTCCCTAATAAATTTAGCAGTTGGAAATTGATTTATGCTGACCCTTTGTGATATTAACATTCTTATTTTATAATTACGAGCACAAGGAGCGTAACCTTTTCCTAATATATGGAAAAGAGAGATGTTTCAGGGAAAAAAAACCCCGTATGTCACCGTTTTTACTGTTCCCTGCCTCTCTTTCTGGTCAGCCCAGCTCAAGGTTCCTCAGCTAACGCTGACGCAGCGTGACACGTAGTCAAAGTACCGGGGCTGCAGCAAAGCTCTCCGCGTCTGCCTCGGCGTTGGGACCACAGCACGTGGTCTTTTGGCTCATCCCCTACATATTGAAGTGGTGTACGGATGCTCCTGGGCTTCTGGGGTCTTTGTGGGTAGAAAAATAAGAAAAACCCTTTGTACCCTCCACTTATAAATGATGCCACGGCCAAATGAGGCCTGAGGTTGAACTACCTTGAGTAGCATTGGTGTCGTGTCCTCCTTCACTTCTCAGGAGACCATTTTCAACATGGTGATTCCCATAATGAAAAACAAAGTATAGGAAGATAAAGAATGTTTACGTTGACCTGCTCTGGGTGTTCCTGCTCTGGCAGGGGGATTGGACTAGATGATCTTTCAAGGTCCCTTCCAATCCCTGATAATTCTGTGATGCTGTGATTACCTGTGAAAGCTGCAATATACCTGCTGTTGTTCTGCATTGGTTCTGATGCTGGAGAAACTGCAGATCAAAACTCTTTTATGTCCTTTTTTTTCCCTCCTCTGTATTGGTGGCATCTCTTTACACCTTAAATTCCCATTAATGTAGTTAGAGGGGTTGACACTTAAATCCCCAAACAACCTCCTCGCAGCTGTGCTCTCTATTTAAAGGGCAGCTCCTCTCCCCGGCTCCATCCAGCCTGCCTGGGCTGCCGAGGTCGGCACCAGTGGAGCCGTGGAAGGGAGACGCTGTGTGGGATCAGGAGAGGAAACCTGGGTCAGGAAAGAGTTCAGCGTTGTTGCTCTGCCCTGAGGGAAATAAATAAATAAATAGATAGATAGATAAATGTTTAAAAAAAGGCTTTTTTCTTTTTTAATACTCCCAAGTCTTGAAAATCAGAGCGTGGGCACGGGTTTCCTCTTACCGGCAGATGGGCTTCTTTTGCCTTTTCCTTGGCAAAGTACCACCTTCCCCATCCCCAAATCATTGAAAAGCCTCAGGTACCAAACAACGAAGAGAGGAGCTTTTGGAGCAGAATGTTGGGGGGTTTGAGCTGGGTTTTTTTGTTTGTTTGTTTGTTATGTTTTGTTATTTTTAATCTGGAGAAAATGTGGGTTGAAAAGAGAGATTTCTGATCAATAGGTCTATTTCTTTAAAAAAAAAAAAAAAGGATGACTCTATCAAAAAAAGGCTTTTAACCCCCCCCCAGCCTGGCTCTGTAAGAGGCACCCAACTCAGCATGGGAAACTGATGTTAAAAGAGATCTTTTCTTTGTCTCACCTGGGTGCTGCACGAGGTCCCGGAAACACCTACGGGTGCCCCCCACCTTCCCCCTCCTCTCCCACATCCCCTCTGCAGTTTGGGAGCCCCTGCAGAGACAGACTGCGCGCCCTGCAGAAGGGCTCAGATCCAGGAGAGCATTTAATTCAAGTGTGTGAATAATCCCGTTGAAGTAATTTAAAGTAATCATATGCTTAAAGTTAAGTGTGTGCTTAAAAGCTTTGCTAGGCTGGGGCACGGCTTGGCCCCCCCTTTCCTCCCCCAAACAGCACACAAAATCAGATCCGTGGCCAAGGGATCTAGAGGATTGACTCCCGTGTCTCCTGAACCCTAATGTCACCAGCTAACTCATCCCATAGCTACTGGTATTTCCTGCTAACCTGAAACAGCCACAAATGTCAAAGAGAAGGTCCTCGAGAGGTTAAAAAAATAGGAAACGGGAAAGACGTAGCGAGTGACAAGTGCAAATAGGGCACAGTTGCTAAAAAAGTAATTAAAGGAGTTATTAATGCTGAAACCGAATATGGTTTGTGTTAGACAAGCATATGCCTGGGACTTGCCTATTAACAAAACTGCAATACCCAGAAACAGTGAAAATCCCTGTACGTTACTAAACTGCTAGAGTGGAAAAATTAAACATGCTTGGTGGGTTTTTTTTTCCACACACACACACCCCCTCCCCGCCCATCCACATTCAGTAGAGGCACTTTGTTCTGAAGACCACCCTTTCTTTTTGGTGGTGGTGGTGGTGTAGTGTCCTGGTTTGGATTGTGATTTTTGACAGAGTAGATGTCCTGGCTGCAGTTCGACAGAGGGTATTATCACACAGATAACACACCTTGCATTTAGAAGCTGATAAGAGGGATTGGGGTGTTCCTTGTACCTTGGGGTGCTGATGCTGCTTCAGAGAATGTCATTCGAAGGGACATTCTATCTTTTTATAATTTTAGGTGTTTAAGACCTCTCTCAAAATGCGGTTTTGAATGTAGGTGTTAGGAACATGCATGATACTAAACTCCTCCTCTCTCTTCCCTGTGCTGCAAGAGAAATAGAAAATGACTGTGTTATTCCACAGTTTGTGAACTATAGTTTATATTTTTGAAATGCTGTTGTTTGACTGGTTAATTCAGGTTTAACTGTCCATTCAATTTCAAAATAGAATAATTTCTGTTTACCCAATTTCTCACCGGGTGGATGTTGTGGTATAGGCTGAGTATATTTATGGTTTAAAAGAGTGATGATTCAGCAAACTTCCTGCATAATAATCCTTACCTCATTGTTATACTGTAAGTGGTTAAAGCCAAGTGTACATGAATATATAATGTGTTCCTCCAGTTTTGTAGCCTAGTAATACATTATACTAGTGAGCTACTGAGACATTTATTCCAAAGGAAATGCAGAGAGTGATTTAGAAATGCCAATAACAATAATGCAATTACAGTTGCAAAACATCTTAGTTGACCAAACAAATCTTTCCTAAATGCACCTAGAATATTTCCTTAGCACATTTAATTAAGTATATATTCAGCATATTTAGTTTAGGACCCAATTAAGCACCAAAAGCATAGAGGTATAAAATACGGCGCTCGCCTTCGAGGCGCTCCGGCTTAAATTCAGCACCAGTTGCTTTTGGAGCTCTGTTTTGGCTGCAGAGATGGGAGAGACAATACCAGCAGGAGGGGCCATGTTGTAAACTGGGGCACTGGTACCTCCAGTAATGATAGCAATCGTTCAGACAGTCCAGCAGTCGATACAGCTGAACTTCAGGCAGGGTTGCAGCTCTTAATTTATTAATGCAATATTTTTGTCTTTATGAATTTCTCAACTCAATCTCTTCCGTGTCCGTACGCAATCAGTCGGGTTAGATTCTCCTCAGCTTTGTAGGGACTGGATCTTGGGGCAGTATTTACAACCCTCTTTGAGGCTCTGGTTTGTATATCAAGGTGTCAAGACGTCTCAGAGGCAAAGAGCAGAACGCATGCAGCGAAAGTGACAGTGACATGAAGTTACATCGCTCCAAACAGTAAATCATGATGCCGAGGAAGCAGAAGACGTTGACAATAAGGTCTAAACAGAAGAACATTTTGACCTACAGCATAACACCAGATTAATGACTAGCTGATACCAACTGGCCCTATTTCCAGAGGCTGATAAAAGCTGCTATTGATGTTTGTCCAGCTCCTACCCGCCGCAGTCTGGGTGCCTGGCAGGAGGAGGTGAGGAGCAGTGCTCGGCGTGCCTGCCAGGCAGCGGTGACTCTCACTTGGGTGGATGAGGGACACCATCTGGCTTCCCTTCCAGCGGGGGTCCCACGTTCCTGTGCTTTGCCAGCTACCTGGCAACGCTCGTATGTTCTTACTGGTACCTTCCCAGGCTTTTGTGTGTCTGCCAGGAAATGGCTTGTCTCCTCCTACAAGAAGTGGCGCTGCGTGTGCCCGGCCGTGTGTTTCTGTCTGGCTGCCCTCGCTCACGGCCCAGCAGAGCGGCTCCTCCAGCGTGGGGAGGGATTTTCCACAGCTTCATCTTTCCCTCAGGTCGCTTGGGCTGGGAAAGCTATTGTGCTCTCCTTGGTGGGGTGTAAAGCCTTATGTCAGGGTTAGAGAAGCAAGGTGCCTTTGGGGGTGGGTGGCACCTGTGGAAGAAGGTGCCTTCTAGTGCCGATGGCAGGGCTGTTGCTCCAGTTCCCCAACCTGGTGGGGTTCCCCAACACGGTGGGGTTCCCCAACACGGTGGCTCCACCACAGTGACAGATCCTGCGACGGTATCTTGTCTGGATGCTGTAATTTGTGTGTGTTTTCAGAAGGAGCATATGGCCCAGCGCTCAGATAACTTCCCTTTTTTCCCCCGCTAACTGATGGTTCCTCTTCCAGCAGCATGTCCTTAAACTCCAGTGTGTGCTTGAGGTTTAGGTTAGGCAAACAATTGAAAAAAATGCTAAAAGGAAAAAGCTCTGAATGCCTCGTAAAGGATTTCTTGCCCTTGAAAAATTGATAGGCTGTCATTTAACCTTGTGGCACCTCTTCAAGCTGTCAATCAGACACTGAACATTCGAGACTCGTGAAGTATGATACGGAGGAACAAAATGGTATCTGCTCGTTCAAAATGGTGAGTATTGGATTAATCTCCTGAAGTATGTTGATAACAGATGGAATAAAAGATCACATGGCACGGCTCACATAGGCTGAGGTTAACCCCAATGTCCTGGTCAGTGTCCCTTTTCTTGTTTAATGCCACTGCTAATTAACTGGCAGGAGTGTTCACAGCCGTATGTGGGCTGTTGCTGAGAGCCTGCTGACAGCTGGCATAGCTCCATGCACTCCCTACCTGTATGGCACAGCTCGGGTTGTGCACTGGGAGCAATGGGGAGGGGGTAGAATCAGGACAGGTTGGGGGCTGAAATTCTGGAGAGCAGCTCTGAGGAAAAAGACCTGGGAGTCCTGGTGGACAACAGGATGCCCATGAGCCAGCAATGTGCCCTTGTGGCCAAGAAGGCCAAGGGCATCCTGAGGAGCATCAGGAGGAGTGTGACCAGCAGGTGGAGGGAGGGCATCATCCCCCTGTACTCTGCCCTGATGAGGTCCCACCTGGAGTCCTGTGTCCAGTTCTGGACTCCCCAGTTCAGGAAGGACAGGGAATTCCTGGAGAGGGTACAGCAGAGGACCGCAAAGATGATGAGGGGACTGGAGCATCTCTGTTACAAGGAGAAGCTGAGGGAGTTGGGTCTTTTTAGTCTGGAGAAGAGAAGATTGAGGGGGGATCTCATCAAGACCTATAAATACTTAAAGGATGGGTATCAAAGGATGGGGTTGGTCTTTTTTTCAGGACAGGACAGGACAGGACAAGAGGTAACAGGCACAAACTTGTATGTAAGAAGTTTCATCTAGACATGAGAAGGAACTTCTTTACTTGGAGGGTGGCAGAGCCCTGGGACAGGCTGCCCAGAGAGGTGGTGGAGTCTTTGTCTCTGGAGACGTTCAAACCTGCCTGGACAGGTTTCTGTGCAACCTGCTGTGGGTAGAGCTGCTCTGGCAGGGGGGTTGGCCTAGATGATCTCCAGAGGTTCCTTCCAACCCCATGTCATTCTGTGATTCTGTAAGTGCTGTCAATGTCATATTTACCCATTTCCTAGGGGTGGCTGCCTCTGCTCACGCGTCCAGTTGGCTCATCAGCAAGTTAGTGAGCTGCTCTGGTTTTGGTCCCTGTGTCCACTTCTCTGGCGGCGGCAGAACTGGTCAGATCAAGCTGAAAAATACACAGTGGCTTAACATGGAGATGCTGGACCTCTCCCAAGGTTCATCTCTATGTTTTGCACCTCATGCAGGTGTTTATTGCGGCTGGAAGTATGAACTGAGGGACAGGGCCCTATCTTTGTTGTTAACTGGAGGATGGTGTTTGAGGGGGGCGCAGCTGTGGTCTCAGTTCAGTAGGTTGCAGAGTAAACTTTTTCCTCTAATATTACACTAAGGTTCAGGGTGAAATGATTTTTTTTTTCCTTGCTAAATGAAGAAATCATTGCATCTTTTACTATGCAATAGTGCTCTGACTTCCTGTCCTTGTCTACAAACTTACATTTTTATATATTTATATCTTTATTTTGAGTCACTAAGTGCCAAATAGACATATGCTTCTATTTATCCAAGAATAACTGCAGCATCCTATAGATTATGTCCCTTAGCTTTTCTGCTTGTGCTACTTCCATGGCATATCTGGTGATGCGAGCCCATCAGAAATACTGTGTATAATTCAGGTTGTCTGTATGCAGAAATGACCAATTCAGTTTAGAACGGGCACTGAGAAGATCAGAGGAATGGAGAGCTTGTCTTGAGAGAAGAGACTTAAAAGAGCTTGGCTTGGGTAGCCTGGCAAAAGCAAAGGTGGAGAGAGAATCAGATTGCTTCCCATAAATGCTTCAGAGGGATAAACACCAGGGAGAGAAAGGACTGCCCAAGACAGTGTTGCCACAAGAATGAATGGGGGATAAGCTAGCCAGGAGGGAAGGGAAAGGCAGGCTGAAAAAGAGAGGAAGAAGCTCAGACCGTGAAGAGGATGAGGTTTTGGAGGATCCTGCTGCTGAGGGTAGCGGGGGAGATCCCTTAGGCGGGCTGGTGATTGCTTTGCAAGAGGGACTGCACCACATTGTAGCCGGTGACACCGGGGGCTTAGATCTGATGACTGAGAAGATCATTTCCATTCCTGAGTCCCTGTAGCCCTGTTTAGTGCAAGGTTTGTCTTGTACAGATATGCTGGCAGGGCTCCTTTCCCCCTCCTCCATCTAAGAGAAGTAGATGCTAAGCTGTGACTTGCTTTTCTCTCTGAGCATCATGCTGCTGAGATTAGAATCAGGACTTAAAAGAAGAGACAAGAATAAGTAATGCTGTGGTCTTTCAGGGGATGTTTTATTTTCATCTCTGTTTCCTTCCTCACACCTGTATGATGCAGGAAGATTTTTGTGTTGGGGTTGGTTTTTTTTGGCTCCTTTGTAGACCAATGTTATTTTTCTGTCAGCTTCTTTGGCATGCAAAATTAGGAACGAAATTGTCCCAGCCTTCAACTAGAGACCCAGGGACTGGGAAATACTCCTGCTCTCTCCGTGTAGCAGCACAAGGCTATTCTTCAAGCTGAAGGGGCTATAGAAGGCAACACATTATGTTGGCAATTGTTGCAGCGAACGCTGCATCGTCTGGCAAGAGGCTCAGCTTGATGTGGACAAAAAGTGAATTTCTCCTTTGTGCCTACATCCTTAGCTCCCTCGTGATGAAAATAGAACCTGCTTTAATCTTCCCGAGGCTGACGGAAAGATATCTTGCAGACTGCAAGTCAGCAGTTGCCCACACAATTGTTTGGCAAAATCTATTTTTAAAAGTCCATAAATTCCCCAACGAGACAAACCGGGACCTAACAACAACAAAAAAAAATATCGTCACTAATGTACCATCCTTTTAAAGAAAGACAATGCTCTTCCCTCTCCTCCTTCTCCCTTGGGGAAAACCTGCATATATTTAAAACGTGAATGCAAAGTGCCTCTCGAAGAGTTTGTGGTGCTTTGGGGAGCCCGGTGATGGCCACGGGACCGAGATGCTCCCCACCACCGGGAAGGCTGAGCCGCAAGGGTGGCAGGGGACGGCCGGCACCGGGCACCCAGGTCCCTGCCGCGGCACCTCGGCGCATCGCACGCCAGCGACCTTCTCGGGTGTGCGTCAGCAGGGCTGGAGATACAAACTGGGAAAGCAGGTTAAGCCTCTTCTCGTTGCCGTTCCCCAGCGCCTACCCTTCTTTCCTGCCCGCCCGAGTGCACCAGGCGGGAAGCTTTTGCTGACGGTGGGGCCCGCCTCGCCATTTTTTTTCCTAATATCATAATTATTATTAATATTAGTATTTTCCCCCTCACTTTATTAAAGTTGCAGGCTCGGGGTGAGTTAAAATTGCCTGTCCCTACCACTGTTCAAAGAAAAAAAAACCCTGGCACATGTAAGAACACACTGTGCACATGAGTCACCTGCACTAAGTACCCTTTGAAAATACAGCCCCGGGCTTTGATGTACAGGCTTGTATTATTTTTCCTATATTTTAAATCATTCATAAGTGGTTTTCAGGCTGACCTGCTGGTCTTTTATGCAGAAAATTGTAGAGATTACCTGAAGTGAATCCGTAGCGCAGAAGTTTATTTAACTCTCTAGCTTTACACGTAAGAATTTCCTATATGAAAGGGTTATTTGCGCATGAATGAGCTTGCACTCCAAACAGAAATTGTTTATGTAAATGTATACCCAAATCTTACCCTAAGTCTTCAGTGAGGAAGCCTCCTTTTTGAATTAACACCTCCTCCCCCCCTGAAAAAAAAAACCCACCTAAAGCCAAGAACCCCAAATGAGAAGTGATTATGATAGAATTATGTTTTTCAAGGTGTATTATTATATGTGCCTACATTTAGATTCCCAAAGGGACCAATTTACTAATATTAAGTATTCTTGCAAAAAATGGGATGTGGTAAAGAGAGAGCTGCATATCTTTTTCTTTTTTTTCTTTTTCTTTTTCTTTTAAAAAAACTTAAGAGTGGAATTTCAAATGAATAATAGTAGCACCGGAGCTCCAAACGAGTGGGACTTTTTCCTAAACCTCTTATTAATTAGGAATTATCATAAGGCAAAAATATCTGCATTAATTTGCCAAAGGGAGAATAAAGATTGGTGTATTGCAGTACTCACAAACTTATTCTGGTGGTGCTGCAATGCACAAAACTTCTAATAAATTGGGGAAAAATGATGAATTTGACAACAGGCAATTAATGCTAATCTTTCCCTTTGCAGGGGTACATTTTATGCTGGTGTTGTAAGAGCAGAGTTATTAGCTCTTCTACTCCGCTTTCAGCCATACTGCATGCAGCCTCCTGCAGTATGTTGTAGTAGGTCCCTAAAAATGCCTCCTCGAAACAACGCCTGTGGCTCACAGGCGGCAGGAAGCTGAATTTGGGGGTGATCCCGTGGACAGCAGACGGTGCTTGGCTACTTCTGCTCTCCCCTCCTGTCAGCTCCTGGTCTTCAGCTGTGAGAAGGTGCTCGCAAAATAGGTTGCCTTGCGTTCTTGAGCAACTCGTTGTTGTGAGCCTGAAATTTGGATGGATGCGATTCATTTACTGAGGAAAAGAGCTAAACACTTACTGGAGCAAATGGCAGGTTTTTATGAAGCTAATTATTCAAATTTTTCTTCATATATTATTAAAATCATGTTAAACTATTGCAGGGGGGGGAAAAAAAGGAAAAAAAAGCCCTATAATTTCTTGTGGTTCTAATAGTGTCTGGTTGGCAAAGGCGTGTTCTCCTGAATACCCAGTGCATGTATTAGAGCATGGGATGTTCTCCGTGTGTGTGGAAGTCTCTGGATGCAGAGCTGACACGTATCATAAAAATAAATAGCTTAATGTGTCTGTAGGCATTGTGAGTAAGGGCTTCATTTTTTAAAGTCCCTATTGTTCCTATTTTTAATTTCTGAGCTGTTTCATATTGGAATAGACCCAGGCACATGGGACACTGTAATAATATTTAGGCATTGAATTTCCAACTTTGGTTTAATTTCTATTGCCAGTTCATTTCAGTTGGCAGAAGAAAAGATATGCATTCCTAAGTATTGGATTTTCTCTCTTCTTTTTTTCTTTTTCTTTTTCTTTTTCTTTTTCTTTTTCTTTTTCTTTTTATTTTTATTTTGATTTTTATTTTGATTTTTATTTTTATTTTTATTTTTATTTTTATTTTTATTTTTCTGTTTATTTTTCTATTTTCCTTTTTATTTTTATTTTTTATTTTCCTTTTCCTTTTTATTTTTTTTCTTTTCCTTTTTATTTTTATTTTCCTTCTTTCCCTTTCCTATTTCTTTTTTTCTTTCCTTTTCCCTTTTTCCTTTCCCTTTTTCCTTTCCCTTTTTCCTTCCTTCCTTCCTNTCCCTTTTTCCTTTCCCTTTTTCCTTCCTTCCTTCCTTCCTTCCTTCCTTCCTTCCTTCCTTTTTCCCTTTCTCTCCACCACTCTCTCTTGCTTTCTCTTCCTTGGGTTTGAAGTATTTCAGGTACAAAGTAGATAGTGAACCAACACTATTTTTTTCTGCTTATATAAGTGGATACAAGGGGTAAAGATACATAACTCCATGTGAGTTACCACATTGGTGCCGAGTGACAAACTCCAGTGCTTCCTGACCTGTGAGAGACAGGATTCCCAGAAGAGAATAGCCACATTGTTGGGAGCAGAGGCTGAGGGGCTGCTTTAGCATTACTGTCACCCTCTATCTTGGAATTAATTTCAAAACTAATCATGCTGCTTGCTTCTGCTGTTCCTTTTCTCACTCGTGAATCTGGCTGCATCTCTTGAGTGTGTTTATAGATTTGTACAAATTTATATAAGCATTTTTTCTTCTCCTGTTTTGCCAAACACCTCCACCAAAAGGCAAATCCCCCTGCACTCCATGAGAGTGTCAATGTGCCAAAGGCCAATACTTGTGCGTTGCTTTCATCCCTGGCTTCAGAAGCAAAAGCAGTGGCTGCCCACATTTGTTTGTGTGCCTTTACAGCCCACTGTAGAGCAGTTGTTTGTGTTGTCTTGTACGCCTGCCATGAAATGATTCGAGTACTGCTCTGCTCCCGTCACCCAGTGGTCACTGGAGCATCCAGTGGGCACAAATTGTGCCTCTGGTCTAGCCCAAATAACTGAACTGGTCCTGGAGGATCTTGGTATGGACAGTGAGGAGAGGAAATTGCCCAAAGCAGGCTGGAGGGAAGGAAAAAGTCTCATGTAGACTTCAGAAGATGTTGCTTGGTTTCTGGAGTGCTTGTAGGTTTCTGAGTATTTTGCAAGAAAAAACATGAGTTCTTGTGTGGCTGCACATGCTCACAAATGCCCCATGGCACACACTGGTAATTTCTGCCATGTCCAAGACCCCACAGGTCTCAGCCATCATCCCGGTGGATTCTGATGTGCAAAGCCCAGCCAGTGGTGACCTCCGTAGAGGACCATGCCAGATTCTACTGGGGCAATGGGAAGCTAGAATAGGTCTTTAAAAAGGAACCTTCTGTAAAACCAAGTAGTCCCTTAGACCACAAAGCCTCCTGGAGAAGTATTCTGGGCATGAGCTTTTCAGTGAGGGAATAGGAAGATTTTAAAGGTGTAAGAGGCAGACACAGCCCATTAGGTCTCCCTCCATGAGTAGCTCTCCTCACAGTACGCTGAAGTGACTGAGGGAGGAGAGCGGAGATTTCTGTAGCAAATTGGAGAGTTTCTCTGCCAGCAGCTAAATCCCATATGGGAGCATCAGCTGCACTTCCAGACAGGAGTGGAGTCCTGTGGCTGCTGGAGAGATAGCGTTAGTTCCAGCCTTAAGATTGCTGAAACTCCCCACAGGGCTTTCCAACCCAGAATAAATCTGTTATTCCCTGACACAAACTGCTGAAGCTGGGTCTTCCCCATCTGCACAGTGCCCCTTTTTCCCCTGAACAGAAATAAGGCATCTCTTGCCTTCCAGAGCTCCTATGGTTCAAGAAGGAACTGGTAATTTCCACTGGGTTAGGGTCTGTGAGTTTCTCATACTCTTTTTGGTTTTTTTTTTTAAGCAAATTTTGCCCTGCAGAACTGGTCTAGGAGACGGGGGACATTCCTGCCACCTGGGCTTTGGATGTGAAGATCTTTAAGGTGCCTTCCAACCAGAACCATTCTGTGATTCTATACAGTAGGGTCGGGGGCTGCTTGTTGAGTTTTCACCTGCAACGTTACTTCGCATTTGTTAGCACTCTATCATTTGTGCTGCATCTTAAAAATCACTGCAGTGCTCGCTGTGAAGGTGCCCCATAGACGTTGATACTGCAATTTTTAAGGAGCAAAAGATCATTACATTTTTGAATGTTCATTTAGGATTCTGATTTAAAGCCAGAAGAAAAACCGAAAGGAATCTGAGTTGGAGCAGGCATAGTTCCCTGCTAGAATAGCTGCAAATGGTAAATCATACACTTAGTTACGTTTGATTGAGAGAGTTTATTGCTCATGTGAGCAAAATGTCTAGCCCCAGGCACTGTGTGGGTAGTTACTGCGCAAGCATACCACCTGCAGCCATGCCAGAATACCCAAACCCCCTGATACCACGGCGTTTGCTGTCCTGAATAGGAATTGGAGGTCATGCCAGATTGTGTTGCAGTGCAGCGAAGTGGACTAGAAAGAGGCCACCCACCTCATTTGCACTTCTGCCTTACAGTAATCGGTGCTTGAATGTCAGTGGGTGGTGATAAAAGGGCTAATTTACTAACCCCCAGCACTGCAGCACCCCCTTTCCGCACGTGTGGTGGAGATCCATAAAGGCTGCAAGATTGCCCACTGTACTGAGGCCTCCACGTTATTTTTACATCTTTTCCTTTTAGATTTTTTTTTTTTTATTTAATCTTGTATGCTCCAGTTGAGCTACATTAATGGATTAGAATACAGCCTGATCTTAGGAGAATTCCACTACAATAGATAGATAGTCGGGTGGACGGACAGACAGATGCAAGTTTAAAGCACAAGAGGATTTGCATATTTAGTTCTGCTTTACAGCCTCCTTTAGAGAGTGGGATTAATGATCTGCTAAATTATCACAGTTGAGAGTCTTCAGCATTAGTGTGAATGCCTATCCTGCTAGAGCTAGTTTTACAACTTTTCCAGAGACATTTACAAATCTTACTGGGGGTGAAGGGAGGGGGAGAGGGTGGGGAAAAGATATCTGGCTGTTGATAAAGCAGCTGGTGACTAAAAGAGAAAAATCAGAAAGTTGTCCCTTTTCTGGCAGGTCTAAGAGCCTTTCCATCACCCACTGCATGCATTTACAGGGAGAGAAGGAAGAGTGTTCTCCAAGGACTGTTTGCTTTTTGAGTACCCGAGACGCTGTGTTAAGCACTTACTGCAAGTTGGCTTAGAGAAACGTCTTCCAAAAACATTTATTTGGGAAGGCAGGGGGGAAGGAAAAAAAAAAAAAGGAAAAAACAACACAAGAAAACCCTCATGAAGGCAAGTGAACTTAAGATGCTTAGCACATCTTTTGGTCCTTGGTTTTAAAACAGCGTGCTTGAGCAAGGTGTGCTGCAGAGGATCTGGGGCAAATGCCACTACTGACTGAGCCAGCACCAGCCTCATAAACTTCCCTTTGATCTAGCCATTAAAGGAAAGAACATTACTTGGCATATTTCTTGGTTACACATATTGCATTCTTTGGTCCCATTAAATAATAATGAATAATAAATGGTGTAGTTTTGGAACAGAATTCTGCAGGGCTCAGGAAGAGAAGAGGGCTGACATACCTTCCGCCTCTCATGGAGGGAAGACGTGAGTGCGTCCCAGAGCCCTGCCAAGGGTTAGAGGTCTGCAAAAAAAAAATAGCAGGGAGCCGTTTCCAGCCATTTCGGTGTTGTGTAACACTGGGTTTGACATGTGTCAGTAGAAGAGAAAAACACGCTCAGGCTGCAGCGAGGTAGGAAAAAAGGGTGCTGGCTCCTGTGCTGGCACCAGGCAGTCTCCCCACAGCATCCGGGCTAGATCCTAGAGGTGATTCTTCACAAGAACAGAGCAGGAACCAGGGCCACAGAATTTTAGGAAACAAATTGATGCACCTAGATTTATCCCGCTTCATTAAAGGACTTCAGAGCATGGTTATTTTTGGTGCAGTGAGGAGAACAAGATGGGCATGTCCATAAAGTGATCCGGGTTTTAAACGAGGTACCGGCTTGTGTCCGCTAACTGTAGGCAACCCAACCTCTGTATGTAAGTCTTAATGTGAGCCCCCCTTTCCTCTCTTCCTTTGGTGTAAAATACCCAAGAGACTCCCCAAAGCCAGGGGAGTTGTGTGCTTTCTCTCCCTTTGCGGAGGGTGTCTTGCTGAGGGATTGAGAGACCAGTCATTGGTCTTGGCAAGCCAGGGCCTGATCCAGCCGCCCCTCTCCCCTGTCTTCAGGACAAGGTCCGGGTGAGCAGCCTCTGCAGCCAGCCCGAGCTGACTGATGGCAGAGGAGTCTGAACGCTTGCCCTTTTCTCCCTTTTGTCTTGAATGCCCTGGTGTCACTGAGCTTGTTTGACACCATCCTTTCTGGCTTAACAGGGAGGCTAAAACGGGCATACATTAGGTGCCCAGTTTAATGTTACAGAGATTAGTGTCCACCAGACACTTACCAGTAAGATTCAAAATCCAGATCTCCAGGAGGTTCAGGCGGAGCCTGCTGCAGTTTAGAAGGACAGAGACCTTTGTTTCACTCATTTTCCCTTTTTTTTCCCTTGAATTCCCTTCATTCACACAACACTGCCTATATAGATTTGCTTTCTCTGCCTGCCTCACCCTCTCCCCAAGCCAATACTCTACCCTAGCCTCACGCAGCTCTTCTCATTTCTCGGTGGCTCAGCTGTCCTCCTTGCCTTCTCCAGGGACCTGCTCCGCACTGCCCAGCCAGGCTGGCATCTGCCAGAGCTTGGCCGTATTGCTGAGATGGAGCCGTAGGACATGAGCAGTCCTGTGCCGCTGGAGCTCTGGCAGGATGACATGATACTTGTCACGAAGGATGTCTTCACATCTCTTGGAGCACTGCAACAGATTTCCCATCTCCTCTTGCTCACATGGGGTATTGGCACCATTTCCCTGGTGGGCTCAGCACCAGCTTCTGGCCTGCTGCTGGGGTGGACTTGGTGTTATTGTTTATATTTATTCATCATCCTGGAACACCGAGGCAGCGTTGTGCAGGAAACTTTACACCCACAAAGAGAAAAAGGCAGCTCCCTGGCTTAAAAAAAACTTACTATAAACCAGCAGACAGCTGTATGGGGAGATCTATCCCATTAACTACCCACCTGCTGACCTGGCCTCTAAGTGGTGGGTACATGGTGTGGTTCAGAGGTTGTTCCCTGTCTCAGGGAGGTTGTTCCCTGTCTCTGAGGCTGGCTGCGGGCACCTTGTGAGCGGGTTCAGAACAGCCTAGGCATTTGTAGCTGAAGCTCTTGACTTTTCTTCCAATTTTTATTATTTTTGGCATCTCTCAAAGCCTGCAACAACCCGTTCTGTCCCCGTTTTCCCTTCAGCTCGGTTTCTCACACCCGTTTCTTTGTTTCTAATGTGTCCTTTCGTCCTTTGAACTGCAGCGAGTTGCCCCTCTTCACCCTCCCTGCCGCAGATCCTGCCAGCCTTTCCTCCTGGCACCCTCTCCCCTCCACATACCTGTCCCCTCGCCCCCTTTCCTCCTGGCACCCTCTCCCCTCCGCATACCTCTCCCCTCGCCCCCGTCCCCCCGCCTCCTGCTCCCCACGCCAGGGTTCCTCCTCCTGCCTCTCCCCTGCCTCCCTGCTCCTCTGGGTATCTCTTACCTCCCGGGTATCTCACACACACACAGAGGCGAGAGGCAGGAAGCACTGGTCCAAAATGGAAATGTCACCCCGCCTGCCCCCGGGCAGAAGTGCCTCCCTGGCCCCGCAGCCAGCTTATAAAAACATGGACAACATGGAGGAGGGGCAGGATGGTGGGGGGGGAGAGAGAGATGTCCAGAGGGTGCCCCCGGCAGTCAAACCCTCCCTGGTACCTGGACAGAAGAGGAGCTGCGGGGTGCCTGGAGGGGATAGGAGTTTTTTCCAGGGCAGGTGGAGGGAACGTGGGCTGGGAGGCCAGCCCACCTTGTGCTGGTGTGGAGCTATCTAAGGCAAAGTTCAGGTGAAGGGCAGCCATGTCGCCAGAGAGTCATGTGGCTCTCATGTTGGTTAGTATGTCACTTTGAACAGCTCTTATCTGATATTATTATGACTAACCCGGTGCTGACAGCATGGAACAGATTACAGGAGCCATGTGATGATTATTTAAGGCATCGCTGAGTATAACACGCGGCTAATATTAACCCGTTCTTTCCAGGGCAGCTCGGTCTCCTGTGAGTGACACCTGCAGCAAGCGCCATGCCCTGCCAGGGGCACAGCTTACCTTGGCTATTTTTTAATCATTCCTCTGTTTTAATGTGGTCTTACATCTCGGAGCAGTTCTGCAGGCTATGGTTGCTTTGTTTATTTGTTGGTTTGGGTTTTTTTTCCTCCTTTTTTTTTTTTTTCAAGGAAAAAAGCCCCACAACCCAAACCGCAAAGGATCGGTTGTGACAGGTGCCTGTATGTCGTATTTCTTGTGGCAGCACGTGCCAATAAAATCCAGGAGAATTTTTTTTTGTTTTGTTATGGTTGATCTTTAAAGTTATTGAGGGCGGCACTGAAGTCATAGCTGGCAAAATAGACCTCACTGTTCTACATAAATGTCAGCGGCGCCGAGGCGATACTTTCCAAGAGGTGCCGGTGCGGGCGCTGAAGGGAAAGGCGAGTGCACGCACTGCACCCGCGCGGGGCATTTCCAAAACAATGTCAAAAATGCGGCGTTTATATATATATATGTATCTGTGTAAAGCGTGGCGGTGGCCACCGGCTGTTAAACTGCTTCCGCAGATGTGTTAAACGCCACCTGTGAGGGCAGTGGGGCAAAGAAGCTTGGGGTCTCCATGACAGGGGGGGTGCCAGCCCCTGGGACAGCGGCCTACGGGAAGGTAGAGAGGGTTGGGGCCATGGCGTCTCTCCCTCATGAGATAATGACAGAGGTGTGAGGAATTTACATTCCACACCTGGAAACCCCGGTCATGGGAGTAGCATTACTAGTGTGGTAAACCCAAGGGTAACTTTACACCGGCGGCCACTGGATGGAGCGGGATGGGAGCCATGGATTGTCTTCTCAGGTGGGCCTCCCCTCCAGCCCACCCGGTGTGTGTCCCCCCAGCATCCATGGGCCAGGAGCAGGGCGACAGAAAGTTTAGGTGTTGGGATCAGCTTCCCTTTGCACAAAGGGAAGATTCAGGAGCGTGAAATCAGCATCATCAGGAGGGTGAAAGCCATTCCTGGGGCTGTGAAGCCAGCCAGAGGAGGTTTGACCACTGGCTTGGGTGGCAACCAGGAGGCCAACAGAAAGGTGGTGTGTGAGGGAGAAATAGTGCCCCTCCCCTGGCCCTACAAGCACAGCCATATTTTCTCTTCATGTCTGCGAAACCTCAGCCTCGGGAAAAACAAGATGAGGGAGAAAGGTGGAGAAAGTCTGGAGCAAGACCACACACTTGGTACCAACTCTTCCCTCCATTTTAAACTCTGAGCCAAACCCAAACGCCTTCACAAGGATTGAGGACTACAAAACATGGCTGAGACTAATTACAAGTGAGACCACAAAGGCTCAGAAGCTTTTGGAAAGGGGCTCAAAAATCCCTCAGAGGGGGCCCTGAGCACTCTTTGTTTAAATTAAAAATAATTAAAGAATATGAAACAGAAGAGAAGCAAAAAACCCCTTTGGTTCTACCAGCAGTATGTGCACAAGTGACGGTGTTGGCAGAGAGCATCCATGTGGGTTTTGTATTGCTTTGAGGGGGAAAACTGTGAAAGTGCAAGGATGTGGTGAAGGAAGATAGAAAGAAAGATAGAGCCACCAGAGTGGGAAGCAAAACAACTGATTGAACTGTGTAATATAAAAGTTCAATAGATAGTCATAGTAACAGCAATAGTACTGATTCCCTGTGAGCTTTGGTTGGTACTTGAGCCCAGCTCTCAATGCACTCAGACATGCTGGTCTGTTCATCCTGCCCACGTGTGTCATATCTGCTCCGTCTGTAAAACACGACCAATAAATCGCTAATGCACAGATTTGTGATGAGCTTGCGTCGTTAATATTTTGCCTTGCTCGGAGATGCTTGATTAGAATGTGCACAGAAGGCTAAACCATTCCTTTCTTCTTTTTTCTTAAGCTGAATTACGTTCTGAAAAAAACTCTTCAGAGGGTCTATGAAATGTTTGTCCTAATGCTCATTTATCGTGAGTGGCACTGATGGAACGGGTGCTGGTGTGAAGCAGATGTATCTGTGTAATAGTTTACTTTGATGGCTCCTTTAAGAGGCTTCATAATCTTTATATTTTACCACTGGGTTTGGAATTTTATGCTCCTTTAACAGGTGTATTACCTTGATCAGATGTTTTCATTTTAAACTATTGACTTACGAGCACATGGCCTGCAGGGATTGATGTGCAGCAAATGGATTCCTTTTAAAAGATTTATTCTTATATTCTCTTTTTATTTAGTGTAGGAGTTTACTAGAAAACATAAATGATTGATAATGACAATTCATGAGTGAAAATGAAAGTGTGCCACAATTAAAACCTTTGTTTCCCTTAGTTTAAAAGGACATCTGTAGGAAGAAATCAGCAAGGATGGGAATACACAAAGAAAAATCCAATCTAAAATCAGACAGAGTGTAGTTTTCTGGGTTAACATTTAACAAAACCAGCTTTTTAAACATTTCGTCTCTACTCACAGGCACTATTGTTTCTGTGCTCTTTTATCGTTCAAAGAGTCCAAGCTATTTGAAAAGGATGTGTACAAAGATTAGCTTAAAATGACTCATTGTAAAAGCTCCCTACCTGATGAATTGGTCCTATCGGAACCAACATCCATTTTAACAGAATCCACTGAAAAAGCTCAATCTGTTCAGCCTGTGAGATGGAATGCAGCAGCAGAGTCCTGCCATGAAAATAGCTTGTGTAATCAGTGGAATATAAATGGCAACAGCATCTTGTACTCCCTTTTATGATGGTGGAAAGGGAAGGAATTCAGTGGGCAGCCATATGACGAGGTCCTGCATGTCTGAGAAGCTCACATTTTTGCATTGCGCTGTGGCCCAGGATGTCAGGTCTCCAAACCAGGAGGTGGGTTGCTCCCGCGCCTTCTGACCACAATCTGTGTCTGGAGGAAGAAGCAGAATAAAGGACCGTTATTTTAGCCAAAGGCATTCGAAATCTCTGCAACTGCTGGAGGAAGCATTAATTAACAAAATATTTTCTCATAATGGCCAGCATCCTTCTGAAAGTAAGAGCGGGGAAGCTGCTTGAAATAAAAAAGTGCATGTACATCTGGGCAGCTTATGGTTTTAAAGCACTGCCTATGCCGACAGAAGAGGCAAGGGCATGGCAATTACTGAAGGTTTAATACAAGGATAAATGTAAAGCAACTTTTATTCTGGGTGTGAGCCTCCTGCACGAGGGCATGATCTGTGGTGGTGCCGATGTGGGTGGCATTCGTTAGGCTCTGGTTGGAGTCCGGTCTGTGTTGCTGCAAGAAACGAGTGTGATGGGGTCAGGTCAGTCCTCTCTGAATGATGATCCACGCCACAAAGCTACTGTAAATGATTCAGCATGGTTTAGTATTATTTTCAGCCAGTGCCCAGGAGAGGCCAGGACTGAGCTAGCATTAAGAATGAATTGTCCATGCTTCCCACTCTTGTATAACTGCGGGTTCAGGTCACAGAGGAAGCACGGCAGGAAAATGAGCACAGCCTCCTTCAGGGCAGTGTGGAGTACTTGTCTTCCCTCAGCAAAGGTTGTGAACCAGGTTGGAGGGACAGGACACGGGCTACAAATATGTTTGGTTCTCAAAAAGCACCTCAGAGCTTCCCAGAGAAATGGAGTTAGGATTCTGTGAGTTGCCAGGATCTTTAGGAAAGGTGCTGAATACCCTCTGCTTCCAGAGTGAGGCAGGGACGTTTGCCCCTGTTTTGTGAGCAGTTGGTGCATTGAGTTTGCACCTTTAATTAACGAGTTAACTTACAGACAACAATTCAGCTGCGGTCAAGTTATTGCTGCAATTGGTGGCCGTTGTGATTTTTTTACTGCTTGGTTCATTTTTTCATCTCATGCTAAATCACCTTTTCAACATTAATGTCATTAAACTGTTGTTTGAGGTCATACCAAATTGCCATTTGCTTCTCCTGTCGTCCTCAAAAGGGTCTAAATAAGTTACCGAGGTTGGTTTTTATGTGCTTGTAGAAGGCTACAAAAAAGGCAGGCTGGGCTGCAGGACTTCAGAAAGGGACAGAAAGAAAGAGAGTAAATTCACAAAAAGCAGAAACTGTAATTTGTAATTGTCTAAACTGCACTTTGTAGCAGCTGCATTTAGGCTGGACTGATGGCTGTATGAGTGCCACGTTTCATTGAGTAAAAATCATTAATATCGTGGAGTTTTACTTACGTACCAGGAGAAAATAATAAAGCAGAGCTCTGTGTGCTCCAGACTTGGCTAGCGAGTCCAGCCGAGAGCAGATGGAAACTCTGCCAAGCCCTTTCTTCATTGAAGAGTTTTCTTGGAGCTTTAAGAGGGGAAGCTGAGAGCACTGCAGATAAAACTGCCGATTCCTGCCCAGTTCCCTGCACCGCTCCCTCTGCTCAGGACCAGGACCATCCTGCAAACCTGGGGTGGGCGTCTGTCAAACCCAGCCTGAGTTGAGTGGCCATGCTGGCCTGAGTGCTGCCCCGGCACAAGGACCGTTTGGTTTGGGACTGAGATTAAGCAAAATCTGCTGGATTTTGTTGATGTATTCTTAGGAGTTTTGAAACCTTGATGTTTGGCATGGGTGGTTTCAGCCTGTCCCTGGGCGGTAGGAGATCCCACCTGGGAGGCTCAGTGGTGTTCGTGTTACTATCTCATGACGGAGCTTACCCTTTCAGCTGTAATGTTCTAGTGCAGTCTCCACACTTGGGCTCTTCTTGCCTCATGGAAATGTCAGTAATTTCGTTTTCCTGGTTCTTCAGCAGTTACATAGTCCTTCCATGTCCAAATGTGCTGCTTTGCTTACAGACTTTTCTCTCCTTTAGGCCTGTACAATCCCATTATTTCAGAGGGGACTGTGTCCTAAAAGAGTAGGGAAAAAAAAAAGAAATACAAATGTTTGTTTCTGGTTTGGCTCTTTCTTCGCTCTTATATATAAAGAAATGCCATGAAAAAACCCATGGAGATGGAGTTCATTATGTTAATCCCATCTCTAAAACCGCTGCCGTGCTGCGGGCCTTTGTTGTCAATAAAATGTCAAGCAATGGCATGTACAGCATGTTGTGCGGACTTCAAAATGCCGCAGCTGTAGGACTGCGCTGTGGTTCCTACACAAGAGCTGAGAAATACGGGAGGGATGAATACGGGTGCAAGACCCAAGTGTTAATACCAAAAACTGAAGGAAAAAAAAAACAACAACCCACTCCAAAAACCAAACCAATCATCTTACAAGGAGGGTTGGGTTTTTTTTTTTCAGAGTATTTGTAAAAATGGGTTGTCGTTCTTCATACTTTGAAAGACATCTGTTCACATTTCATAGTTTAGCCCTGTTTTTACCCAGGAAAACTGCTATACTTGTTTTCTTTCTCCAAAGAGCAATAACTTTCCAAGTGTTTAATGCCAGGCTGCAGCTTAGTAGTTCCAACAAAGGGCAAAATCAGGACCTATAAGATAGTTATAGCCATTAATTTATCACACTTGTGATAATACGGGGCCAGGTAAAATACCAGAAAGCAAACTGCCCTTTTAATACCAAGCAAAGGTATTTTTCTTCAGCCCTGACCTGTCGTCTGAAAGGGTGGCTTTTGTGTGGCAGAGGACCTGATGCACGACTGTGACCAGCTTGGAGGGCTCCCCTCCTGTAGTGGGGCACGCCTGGCTCCAGGAAGGTGAGCCAAATCCATTAATAATATGACCCTCCCTGGCAGAAAGCAACTGGGAAAATATTACTTTCCCAGAGATGTGTTTTTATAGGTGTAGTACAGGGACTAAAGGACAGTGCCATTTTTCATTCTCCTAAGCACTGAAATGGAAATTTTGCCAGAGCCTGGGCATGGGGTAAGGAAGGTAATGACTGAATGCTTTCCTCTTTCACTGGAGGAGCATCACAATCTCTTCTTTCTGGGCAGCACTGACACAGTGCTAGCCACTGGTGTGCATTAGTACCAAGTCTATGTTATGGACCCAGTTTCTACCAATTTTTAGGAAAAACTAAGTACGCTGGAGTGAGTACCGTGCTGGTAAATCAAAACCAGTGATTTAGTTTAGGACGTAAGAGGGATGAGGGTTGTCGCATGGAAGTAAGACGGATGAGGGACCATGGCTGTCATTTCAGGTCATGTAGGAAGCTCCAGCCTAATCCATGACCATGGCATTTTCATCTCCATGCTGCTTTCACACTGATTTCTGTGACTGGGTGGCAGAAGGAAGAGACATATTACTGTTATTATTTGATATGTGTGAGCCCCCGTGGCCCTCCCGCTGCACTCGCCGGGATGGAGCTGTGCCTTCTGCATGGGGGGCCGGGCACTCTGCTGTGCAGCTCCATCCACCTCTCCTCGGAGCAGCTTTGTTAGGTTTCATATAATTACGGCTGATGTCTCTCAAAAAACACTGCGTGTTACCTTTTATGTTCCTTCTTGACACCTCGTGATAGGGTTCCGTTCGGCAAATCACCATGTGCAAAAGGTGGAAAGATTGCAGCTGTAAAATTAATTTCATTTGTATTTATTTAGCCAGGTGTGGGTATTAAGAAACAACCAAAACCTGGCATCGTAAAACCTTTTCCAGGGAAAATAATAATAGAAAAAAAAACACCAACAACAAAAAAGAAGAAGTTAGTATCTGCATTCTGGGTTTCTTTTGTCTTCCAGGCTCTTTGTTGTTTCACTGAACATGCTGGTGCTGCCAGGTTCCTTCCAGCCGTTCTCATTTTGTCTGCTGCTGGTTTCTGTGCTGATTCAGTAGCTACAGTGGAGCACTCTACCTCCTTTCTTCCCTCCCTCCCTCCCTCCCTCCTTCCTTCCCTTCCTTCTCTCCTTCCTTCTCCGCTTGCTCCAGTATGGGGGCAGACAACCTGAAAAATACTTCCGTCAGCACATAAAAAAAGGTTACGCTTGCCACCAGCTCTGCATCTAGGGATTCTGTGAAAAACTGTTTTATCAAACCTCTTTTTTTTGCTCTTTTTTGCCTTTTTTTGTTGTTTTTCCAGGTTGAGGGGGGGATGTGTGCATCTCTTTTTATGTGTAATATCGACAGAGGTCCTGCCTTTCTGTACGGTTTGGGGGAGTCACAGGTAGCTCCAAAACACCCTCCACCTCTAGGAAAGTAATTTTCTGCTCGGAGGAAGGTCTGGGTTGAGCGTGGGGAGCCGGGGCTGTTTTCAGGGCTCTGGTGGGTGGTGTGCTCTGCTGGGCTGTTAGGGAGCAGCGCGGGACTTTGTAAGCCTAGGTATGAGGATGAAGAGGTGCTACTTTTGCACAGAGCCCTTGTGACTCTGCTGACATTTCTACTTGGAAGAATCCCCTTTTTAAGGGTGAGAAATAGTTTGGTTTGTCTGCTTGGCCCTCTGTGATATGTTCCTACCTCGCCGTAATGCCAGTCGTATCAGATAGTTCTAATTATAAATGTGACAGCTCTGAGAATTTGGATTTTAAAATACTGGGTGGGTTTTTTTTTTTCATGTGATATGTTGCAACTCCAAACTAGAAGAAGTTACTAGCGGGTTTAACCGGGTTAGAAGGCAGTGCTTTAGCCACAAAAGCAACCTAGTCCCCACCTGGATTTGAGCCAGGCAGTACATCTGCGATATATCTCCGAGAGAAAAACCGAAGTATCCTATGCCGTGAGATTGGTATCAGCAGGGTCCCCTGTTTCCAACCATGCACATTTGCTCTAAGTCATGAAATTAATTAATGGGGAACATTTCTTGTAAAATAGAGCAGCAGTTCTGATTTACAAGACTTCTGTGCATTTGCAAGTTATTTTTTATTTTATTTTTTTTTCCCCCTATGGCTAGAGCTGTATGAACAGGTTTCTGTTCCAACAAACCAACTTACTTACGGGCGTGCACTGGGCTGAGGTCTCGGGGCTCCGTTCTCCGCGACAACTTTGACATCCCCTTCCCCTTTTATTTACTTGCACCCATCCAGATGCCCCCCCTCTCTCCATGCCAGTCTCTCTCCTTCCCACCACCACCACCCACCACCACCCCCTCCCAAGCTCAAGCTAGGAAGCAACCTCTTGGCTGGCTGCAGTGAATCAGCAGTTCTGGCAGCTCGTCCCTCCTGCTCTGCCTCCCAGCACCNAGAAGGCAGAAGTTTTCTTGCAGTTTTCCAAAACAGTGAAGAGTAGATCAAAAAGTCACGCTGGCTTTTGTCTTCCTTTCGGGAGGAGGAGGAGAATTTTCTGTTGGTTTTTTTTTCCGCTGGCGGGGATCCAGGGGATATTTGCAGCCTCCTTTAAAGCACTGTGTGGGCATTCAGATAGTTTGTAATAAGTGTAATAAATATACTGAGAAATAAAAGAACTTGAAACTGGATACTTTGCACTTGGAAGATGGTCCTCGCAAGACTCGCAGATGGTTGAAAATTTGGAGAAACTCTCTGGCAGGACTGCAGAAAATAAACAAAAATCCAGTAGACACACGAGCTCTCTCCTCTCTCCAAGCCTGTTTGCAAATCCTTTTTTTTAGGTCAGGCTGCCCACAAAAGAAAGGAAGAGAAAGGAGTTTCATTTCATTACAGGGATTTTCAAACCCAGGAGGGTCTCTCTCTCTCTCTGGGTTAAACCCCTTAGAAGATACCCAGTTTCTCTCTGGGTTTTTGGAAATGTTCACCAAATCACTTGTATCTCCTTTGGTCTGACCATAAAGAGCAGGAGGGGGTTTGTAGACCCACCCTTTGGTTGGAATGAACAGTACTTGAAACCACAGCTAATCTCACCACTGGCAAACAGCGTTATACTGACTTAAAAGACTGAGAGCACGGCCCGCAGGAAGGGATCAATCCTGCTTCGCTGGGGTCTGTGGCAAGGCTGGTGTGGATGGGCTCACAGAAGGGCAGGATACAGGTTCTGTGTTTCACTTTAAATGTGTTTTTCTTAGAGGGTAAGGGAAATGACAATAATTTGCTGTTAAAGAAAAGTTTTGTCATGACCAGTACAGTAGCCACAGGCAGCAGGATTCGGAGGTCCTGAGCAGAATTGCTGTTGGTGTGCCACTGACTGGGATTTTTCTCCACTTACCTTCAAATCTGAACTCAGCTCTAGGCTCAATCCTTCATCTGTGGTTCTGCAGGCATTGTTTTCCTTAACTTCCGCTGGTGTAAATGGTTAAATAACTGAGGGAGCTGGAACCATCCAGTATTGCTCCTCTTCATCAGATAATTGGTGCTTTGCAGGCCTAATATGCAATATGTTGATTAGTGCTTTTGTTATATTAAGGAGTTTATTTTTACCATACGCCAAATCTACTGTAGATGAGCCTCCCATATGCAGTTCATTAGATGTCTTGGATGAGGCTTTCAAAGTGATGTCAACCTTGCCTCTGCCTGGAAACTCGCTCCTGCAGATAATCACGATGCACTATATGCAGTGCCTGTCCTCTCAGGTGAGACACTGGGGACCTCTGGGCTTCAAGGCACGAGCTCCTGGTGTTGGCTCTGAAGCACCAAAGCTCCCTGGGGGTGGTGTGGACCAGACTCACCTCCGTCTGTAGGTTGTGGGTGGAGAGTGCCCCGCAACACAGGTCGCTCGGCGGGTGTGATGCACATCTCAGCTGGCACTGGTGCGCCTCCATGTCATAGTTTGTACGCTGGCGTGTTCTCGCCTCTGCTGTGTAGGCAGGTGTTGGCCCACGGCGGGATGTGTGAATATAAACGGGGCCTGTATTTTCAGAAGTGATCCATTGTCTTGGGGATTAATGGGAAACTCGATCATCCGGTTATTTTATGGCCTGCAACGGCATAGCCTGTCAATGCACCGAGCATTCCACATCCAGTGGTACGGGCTGGTGTTTTATAAGGTGATGCTTGTGGAGAGGATTATCTTTTTTTTTTTTTTCTTTATTTTTTTTTCCTGTTTACTTTATTAAGCCAATTAGAAGTGTTCAAGACCAGGAGGTGTTTTTTCCCAGGTCTTGTGATCCCATTAGTTAAACAACGGAGGGATAGGTGAAGGAAAAAAGCAGACTACGGAATAAGCTGTGCAAATAAAATACAATAACTAACTCCTGGTCTGGTTGCATCTTGNCCACCACCCCCTCCCAAGCTCAAGCTAGGAAGCAACCTCTTGGCTGGCTGCAGTGAATCAGCAGTTCTGGCAGCTCGTCCCTCCTGCTCTGCCTCCCAGCACCGTGCCGCTGCGACGCACAGACAACCNCACACGAGCTCTCTCCTCTCTCCAAGCCTGTTTGCAAATCCTTTTTTTTAGGTCAGGCTGCCCACAAAAGAAAGGAAGAGAAGGGAGTTTCATTTCATTACAAGGATTTTCAAACCCAGGAGGGTCTCTCTCTCTCTCTGGGTTAAACCCCTTAGAAGATACCCAGTTTCTCTCTGGGTTTTTGGAAATGTTCACCAAATCACTTGTATCTCCTTTGGTCTGACCATAAAGAGCAGGAGGGGGTTTGTAGACCCACCCTTTGGTTGGAATGAACAGTACTTGAAACCACAGCTAATCTCACCACTGGCAAACAGCGTTATACTGACTTAAAAGACTGAGAGCACGGCCCGCAGGAAGGGATCAATCCTGCTTCGCTGGGGTCTGTGGCAAGGCTGGTGTGGATGGGCTCACAGAAGGGCAGGATACAGGTTCTGTGTTTCACTTTAAATGTGTTTTTCTTAGAGGGTAAGGGAAATGACAATAATTTGCTGTTAAAGAAAAGTTTTGTCATGACCAGTACAGTAGCCACAGGCAGCAGGATTCGGAGGTCCTGAGCAGAATTGCTGTTGGTGTGCCACTGACTGGGATTTTTCTCCACTTACCTTCAAATCTGAACTCAGCTCTAGGCTCAATCCTTCATCTGTGGTTCTGCAGGCATTGTTTTCCTTAACTTCCGCTGGTGTAAATGGTTAAATAACTGAGGGAGCTGGAACCATCCAGTATTGCTCCTCTTCATCAGATAATTGGTGCTTTGCAGGCCTAATATGCAATATGTTGATTAGTGCTTTTGTTATATTAAGGAGTTTATTTTTACCATACGCCAAATCTACTGTAGATGAGCCTCCCATATGCAGTTCATTAGATGTCTTGGATGAGGCTTTCAAAGTGATGTCAACCTTGCCTCTGCCTGGAAACTCGCTCCTGCAGATAATCACGATGCACTATATGCAGTGCCTGTCCTCTCAGGTGAGACACCGGGGACCTCTGGGCTTCGAGGCACGAGCTCCTGGTGTTGGCTCTGAAGCACCAAAGCTCCCTGGGGGTGGTGTGGACCAGACTCACCTCCGTCTGTAGGTTGTGGGTGGAGAGTGCCCCGCAACACAGGTCGCTCGGCGGGTGTGATGCACATCTCAGCTGGCACTGGTGCGCCTCCATGTCATAGTTTGTACGCTGGCGTGTTCTCGCCTCTGCTGTGTAGGCAGGTGTTGGCCCACGGCGGGATGTGTGAATATAAACGGGGCCTGTATTTTCAGAAGTGATCCATTGTCTTGGGGATTAATGGGAAACTCGATCATCCGGTTATTTTATGGCCTGCAACGGCATAGCCTGTCAATGCACCGAGCATTCCACATCCAGTGGTACGGGCTGGTGTTTTATAAGGTGATGCTTGTGGAGAGGATTATCTTTTTTTTTTTTTCTTTATTTTTTTTTCCTGTTTACTTTATTAAGCCAATTAGAAGTGTTCAAGACCAGGAGGTGTTTTTTCCCAGGTCTTGTGATCCCATTAGTTAAACAACGGAGGGATAGGTGAAGGAAAAAAGCAGACTACGGAATAAGCTGTGCAAATAAAATACAATAACTAACTCCTGGTCTGGTNTTTTTCTTTATTTTTTTTTCCTGTTTACTTTATTAAGCCAATTAGAAGTGTTCAAGACCAGGAGGTGTTTTTTCCCAGGTCTTGTGATCCCATTAGTTAAACAACGGAGGGATAGGTGAAGGAAAAAAGCAGACTACGGAATAAGCTGTGCAAATAAAATACAATAACTAACTCCTGGTCTGGTTGCATCTTGCTGAGCAGCCTGATTATTGACTACCCAGCCAGTTCTGCTGATAGGACCAACATAAATTCATCTCTGCTGATGCTAATGCCGAAGAACCAGAGGAGGTCTAGGAAAGGAGAGCCGGTTTCAATTCTGGTTCATGAATCACATATTGAATTGTCAGGAAAGGAACAAATTCTGCCCCAATTGCCACTATAACTATGATAGGTTGTACTCGTGTGTCTCAGGGCAGAATGTGGTCTGAAATGAAATAGATGAGGTCAAAATCTGTTTTCATTGATCACAGAGGAGGCGGTGAAGCTGTAGAGGCAAATGTGACAGCAAAATATTGTCAGCCAGGCCGTTCCTCTTGCCAGCGAGGCGTCACGGCGAAAAGGAGGCTGTTTGATTTTCAACCTCCATGATGTGTTGGTCGTGTTGATTAAAAAAAAAATAAATAAATAAGAAATCAAAAGTCTTTCTGTAAGCAAGCAAATTGATCTGAAAGTCAGACAGTGATTGACAGTCAGTTGCGAGATGGCATTTATATACGGTCTTTTTACATGGAGGAAAAAACCACTCAAGGAGCCCTTGGGTTTTGTTGTAGGAAATACTAATTTTTTATTATTATTGTTTTATTTTTTTTAAATGTATATTTTTAGCATGTTACAAAAAGGTAGAGCAGGAATGTGATTCCAGGACTAATCTTATTTTATTCCATCATATATCCTGAAGCCCATTCTGTGAAGATGGCAATCATAAAAAAAGGAGCCAGGGACGCGACATGAGAAACAAGTTTCTGTTAGGGCGGGTGGCTTTATAGAACAGATACTGAAGCAGCAAAGAACCCAGAGTGGTTTCTGAGAAGTGGTGACCTCCTTTCGTGCCACTTACTGTGAATTAAAGCTGTGAGTGAGAACTAGTTTGGGCATGTGGTACAGCACTTACAGCCGCTGCTGCCAAGGAACAAGATTTGTGTTTCTAAGGAAATGCAACAAAAGCAAATGGTTTAAGAGGCAGTGGCTGTCACTGTGTGGAAAAATAAAAGTATCTGTGTACGGAGAGGAAAGAAAGGCCGCTCGGGGTGGTTGTGTACGCAGGTTAGTCCGTGTGGTGAGTTCTTGTAACGTGAGATTCAAAATCAAAGGACTGTGGATCGTGCAGGGTTTAGCCTATCTCCCACTGCCGGAGTTGACAAAGTGGAGCGAGCTAAAAGCAGTTGTGACCCGCTCTGTGCCTGTGATTGACTGCTGTATGTCGTTCTGACGGGCGTTATTAGGAAGAGTGACCTGCTGGAGGAAAGGGGTACACTCAGAGCAAGGAAACCGGGGTTTTGCAGCTTCTTGGAACTCCTTTCTTAGCAAACCCAAAAGCAAAAATCTTCGGCACTTCTAAACCAAGGCTGCCAAACAGTATCACTTACCACTACCTTTAGGGATATAAATATCTTAGGACGTGACATCCACTCACTGATTTGTAGCAAAGATGTTACGAGGATTGTTCAGGCGCTGAAGTTTCATTAAGGGATGAAAACCGTAGCAAAGCACCGAGGAAAAAATATTGCTATATTTACACAGTGTCTTAACTCCTTTTTTTTNTCTCTCTTTTTTCTTTTTTTTTTTTTTTTTTTTTCTTTTTTTTTTTTTTTTCTTTTTTCCTTTCTTTCTATTTTTTTTTCCCCCCTCCTGGGTTGGAAAAGGGAACCACCTGTCTCCTTTGCTGATGTCAGCCTGCTCCCCGGAGACACGGTGCTATTGGAAAGCACATGATACTGTACATATTTACACCCGGCCCGATTCTGATTGAGATTGGGTGACGAGACCCGTGAGTTCACAAGTTTCTTCATCATACTCTCATGCATTAAACATGTGTTTGAACTCTGGCTTGAAAGCCGTGTGATCTTATGATAGACGGATTTATGTAATAGTTAAATGAATGATCATGCGCTCTCCAGCTCCTTTTCCATGCAAATGCAGAGGAAATTGAATATTATAATATTTCAGTGCAATGTCCTCAATAACAAATTACTGTTTAAAATAACCAATATTTGTATGTATATCAATTGCCTAGCAGTTATTTTTGTCTGCTATTTGCATGATATGGAAAATACTTTTTCTAGCAAACGTTTTAAGCTACTTGGTGCTGCTTTCCCTTTGGAATGATCACAAGGGTGCACATTTAGGGACGTATTTTCCATCTGTTTTTTTGAAGCTGGCAAAGCACATAATTTGGAATGGAAAAGAAGAAGTCTGAAAGTACCCAGATTTAAGCTGGTATGTGTTTGAGCCATTCTAGGAATTCTTACTCTGTAGCAGTTGGTAAAAGTGAAGGACTGTATTGTGCCCTTGGATGCAGTGTACAAGCAGAGCCCAAGGCCAGTGAGAACCCTCTGTGAATGCCCAGAGGCACCCTAGAGCCTCAGAGCTTTACTGCTCTGTTACCGAGGCAGAACCTGAAATGATCAGGGGGGCTCTGCGAAACCCCAGATGTTCAGTATGGTCCTGGATTGTGGAGCCTTGTTTGAGGTGGGTCAGGGTCCTTCTGCAAAGTGCAGGGTTGTCCAGAGAAGCTGTGGCTGCCCCTTCCCTGGAGGTGTTCAAGGCTGGATGGGGCTTTGAGCAACCTGGTCTGGTGGGAGGTGTCCCTGCCCAGGGCAGGGAGGTTGGAACTTTAAGGTCCCTTCCAACCCCAAACATTCTATGGTACTGTGGTTTCTTCATACAGCCTTGAGTGATGTGGCTGCCAGAGGGACCTGCTAAGTCTTCTGCGCTCTGCCAGTGGTGGACATGGGATTCCCAGTGCAACCAGGTTGTGTGGGCTTGCTCAAACGGATCTGTGACTTTTACCAGCATATGGGATCTTTGTAAGCCAAAGTCAAGCTTTCCTACAGCTGTATGACCCATGTAGAACTTGAGGCCTGAGCTTCCACGCAGAGCAGTGCTGGAGTAGCAGTGCTTCTTTTCAGAGTGGAGCTCACCCACTCTCACCCACACTCCCTCTGTTTGGCCAGAAGCATCTCCTTAACTCCTCTTGCCAGCACACCCTGCTTGTTGCATGTGATGAATAAGGATGATGGAATCTGGCTCTGTTGCTCTGGCAGTGGTTGGATCCAGCCAGGCATGGTTCAGTGCAATAGTTTCTCAAAGGTGGGCATTTTGAAAGCACCAAAATTCTTGGGGACACTTCTGCTCCATGGAGCTGGGAAAAAAAGGCACCAAGACTTGTTAACTGCCCCTGAATGGAGCTGCAAAACCTCTGTAGCTATGGGGAGTAGAGTTTGAGACTTGGGGTTAGTAGCATGCCTGGAGTCTCAGGTGTCCCACATCAAGCCCTGAGAAAAGAACTGTGTTTCTTTTTGCTGTAATCTAGAGTAGGGTGGCCACACCACAGCTGTTGATCCATTTATGCCTCCTGAGCCTTCCTGGGCTGGGGGGAGGCGTTTTCACTAAGAACTGGATTTATTTTGGCTGGGGGCTGGTAAGTCCCAATGGAAAATCAGCACCAGTGGGTGTTTCTGCAGACAGCACTGCTGGGTCACCATGGGATCTAGCTTATTGGCAGTGATGGCCCAACTCAGGGTGGTACAGGGGGAGATATCAGTATCTTATGCTCCAAGATCTCCTTCCTCTTGTTTTTTTTTTTAGGATATTTTGTATATTTAGTATAGTCCTTGGCTTATGGATTTTTTTTAAATGGAGATTGAAGAATGAGGAAAAACTGGCCATCTCTATCCTAGAGAAAGAAACGTTATAGCTGGAGATGAATTCTTGGGTCATCTGTTCCATCCCTATGTGCTAGCTCCTTTCTTTATTTTTTTTATAGTAAACGGCACAGTCTTGTAATATATGATTGATATTAATTAGGTTTCTGCGAAGTACTGCACTCCTCAACTTGAACTGAACCAGAAATAAATATATTGCCATATATTAACATTTTATTAGTTGAGAAGAAGAATAGGATGAAGGCACCTATGTGAAATCCAAAGTATGAGCTTCAGATTGAATTAATGCCAGCAGCGCCTCGAGATTAATTTGGTTACTATGGGTACAGAATAAGAAATAGTATACCATAATGTAACTATGTTTACTGATTCATTTCTGGCATTAAAAACTAAAACCACATTATATATGCAACAACAGTCTTTTCTTCCTTGGAAGAAGAAGGTGGGTACATTTTAGTAATTAAAGTGAATGTTGCCCTCTGAAAAGTGCCAGTTCTCTACTGGAAGAAGAGCTGCTGTTCTTTTACAGGATCTGCCCCATCACAAGCAGCAGAGCTGTGATACACCACAGGAGACCTAAAAACCAGGGAGAATCCCAGGAATCTCCCAGTCTTCTACAGTTTCTCTCGTACCACGATAGCATCTGTTTCACGGACCATTCAACTGCATTGGTCAAACGTCAGTTTTCTGTCCTCGTGGCGCTTCGTACCTCATCAGTATGTGGGAGAGGGAGCTAGTATTGCATCTTAGGATGTTGAAAGCTGGGTAATAATAAAATAATGCAGTGGAAATACCATATATTCAGAAAGCAATTATTTTAAGGGGTTTCAGTTTTGACATGGCTAGATTAAGTATGAAGCTTTTTGGTTTTTATACTTGCTGTCAAGAATGTTGTTAAATACTGATACCACCTCCTAAGAGAACAACTTTTAAATACCAAAATGAAAAGGATAAGCATTAAATATTTTGGTAGATATATTGTGCCATAATGTCTACTGCCTTGTTCTTAATACAAAGCACAGTAGGGCTTAATTAAAAAGTGATTGTACGATCTATCACAAACCTGCATTAGGGATATGGATGCCAAGAAAATTAAGTTGAATAGGTGGTGATAATGAAATCGATATTTTATTGAATAGTTTTTATTCCTATGCCTTTGTTTGCTATTCTTGCATCCTTGTCAGCAGGTAAGACGCTTCCCATCCAAAATTCTTTGAAAGAACTCGTTTAAGTCCGTCGCTGCTTTGTTTCCTGGCTTGATCAGCGTAAGTTATTTTGTTCATTTTTTGACAGAGTAAAATGCCTTGATAAACTTTTGACTCTGTCAGAGCAGAGCATGACAGTAAACAAGGAAAAGCAAGTCCTTTCGAGCTCGTTCCTGCTAGGACCGGCTAGCTAAGGACTGGTACAAGGGTGATTTTCTATTTCGTGTAAGCAAAAGCCACCCTCGCTCAAAGCCTCCGGGGCAGCCCCACAACCTGGGTTAGTACAGATTTCTCCTGTTCTGGCTCCTGGTGCAGCTTCAGGACCTGCAGAGCAGCGTGGTTAGCAATAGAGAACATGGAGACATATTCGCTCAAGCGTAATACCCGGTGAAGAATATACACAATAAAAGTAAGTGTTTGTACAGCCTGGGCCAAGATCACCCCGTGTTATAACTTCATCAGCTCAAATGCTATTGATTTTTCAGGTACCTCTGACCTGAAGCTGCTGGGATTGCGCTCGGGATGAATTCGACCCGTTCTGTTACGGCCAAGCGGAATCGCCACCCAGAAAGCGCGGTGCAAAGGAGTAGTCGCTCGGCTTGTAATTCTACCCCAGTCCCTCCCAGTTCAGCGCGCCCCTCGGAGAGCCTCAGCCTTTAAACGGGTAGAAGTGTGTCTGCGAGCGCCGTAGCAAACAATAAGACAAAAGAGCTGATCGTTTCCCCCTCGGATATTTAAGAGTGGTGTGTTGCCAAGCCAGACGGCTGGCTTTTTCCCAGCTGAGCTGCCGGCGCAGCTTCGCTCTCACACCCTCACTTACTAGGTTGGACGTCGCCGGTGTCCTGTTTTGTGGCACCACTCGAAAGAAGAGCTGGTGCTGACGACCACGCCGCCTTGCCCCAAAGGAACGCCTCGGTTGCGCATCGCAACTCGCAGCTCCTCTCCTGCCCGCCCGACGGACGGGCGACGTGGGATAATGTGCCTAGAGGAGAAGGCAGGCGCAGCACAAGGCTCTCGAAGCCATGAGAGGCACTGAAAGCTGGCGTGCCTGGTATGCAGCGGTAGAGATATTTGAAAGGTTAGGTTGGGTCTATTTTTAGGTAGCCTTCACGTCGGGACTGCTCTGAAAACGAAGGTGATATAAAAATTGCGCGTGTCTCTCCTGATTTATCGGAGATTTTTGACAAAAGGCACAGAAAAGGCGCTCTCTCCACTTCAGTTTGTTTTTCTGAAGGAAAGATGTGCCTCTTTTTTGGGAGAGGAGTCTTTACATTCTTGATTAAAATGCCAGTGCCGTCTATTTCACTCCAAGATCAGCATTTTCGGATTTTAGCAAAGTTAAAGAAATATGACTTTCCCACTTATTGTTTCGGAAGATTTATTCACTTGTGTAAATGAATTTTAAAAAATTGGCAAGGCCTTTTATCTCGTATAAAATAAATCTGAAGACAAATGATCTTTTCCGCTAACATCACCTATCATTAAAGTGGCTAAATGAAAATCAAAATGTGTTGCTATTTAGTGCCTGCTCGCCTTTTTACGGGAGATGAAATTGAGCATGTTTACCGGGCAGGAACTGTCAGCAACGCTTCGATTTATAGCATTGTCCGGGATACAAATTAACAATCAGGGTGTTTTCTCCCCCAGTTCTCCCTAGAAGATGGTAGGCACCTTCTCCAGAGTGGGTGCCTCCAGCTTTTTCTGCCCTGCCTTAAGGAAAACCTGCAAAAAAAGGTAGTAAAACTTGTGTTGGGTTGAACTGAAGTGCAAATGTTTTCCCATCTCTTTGTGAAGGGGAGGGCATGTGAGAAGCAAACAGCTGGGGGTCTACCTCCAGCAACCCCCTGGGGATGTGTCGCTCTCATTTCTCTCATCTATGCAATCTCAGTTTAATAAATTGGTAATAACACTATGATGAAGGGCCCTTTGGTGTTGGGTTGCTGTTTTTTTCAGAGGTTGGGGTTTTTTTGTGTTTATTTTTGCACAGCAACTTGCAATGTCAATTAAAATCATCTTCTCTTTAGACAGTTTCCTATTTTCCTGTGGTTCCTCACAGACGAAGGGGGAGCTTGCAATGGACAAAAGGGAAAGGTACCGTCTGGTGAAGTCTCTATTTCGGTGTGAATCCTACGAAGTCGTGTCGGTGCTTTTGGTTAAATGCAGTGCCCTGGCTTGCTGTTCTGCATGTGGAGTCCAACAGAGCAGAGACAACAAATAATGTTTAATTGTGTCAGATTGTGGAGGTATTTTATGACAGTGGAGATCCATTAGGGAGGGAGATGAAAGTAGCAAACTTGTCCTGTCTGTTGGTTGGCATGAAGCAAGGAAGGTACAGTCATAGCTCTTTTGGGCAGGAGGTAAGAATCTTCACTGCTACCCGCTTGGAAAACAATTATGAGACTAACCAGTGCCCCAAGGCAAGGGATGCTTGGCAAATACTAAATTTCTGGGGAGCAAAGCTATCCAAAGTGGTGGTAGCTGATGCAGTCCCAGCGTTGTATCCCCATTCCATTCAGGGAAAGCCTGAGCAGCATGAAAAGGTGGGGATACGTGGAGGAATTTCTGCTTTGAACTCTCTTGGTCTCGTCCTCTGTAATCAGATCTGAATCAAAGACTGCCTAAATCCATTTAAAAACTCCCCTTCCTTTCCAAAGGATTTAGAGCAGTCACCCCTTCCAGCCACTTGGGCATCCCCCCCCCTTTTACTGTAGTGCCTTTTCTTGTACAGGTATGCAGGCAAGTGATTCAGATAGGATAAAATAAAAGCAAAATAGTAACCCAGCCTTTCTATGGCTAGTGGTTCTCCCATTCCATCTGTGTTCTAGTTTGTTTGGCCCCGAGTCAAAGGTGGAAGTACTGACAAATTTCTCGTCAAAAGCATCGCTGGAGGAGGGTCAGCCTCCAAAAGGTTTACAGCCACACTTGGTACAGCTAATAACCCCAGGGCTAAATGCTTATCTTCCTTTATTTCAGTTATCTGAATTGGGGATGGAGGGAGGATGACATCTCTTGCCATTCGTGCAACTTTTTTAGATTAATATTGCAGCTCCGAGAAAAATGAATAATTGGACTTTTGAGCAGAGAGTGGAACCATGAAACCCACAGGGATTCCTCTAGCACTAGTCACTAGTTTGCATATTGCAAGTTAACTGCAATTCATGAAGGGTTCTGGCTAAAAATAACTTCAGGGCTCAATTTTGGCTGGCAAGGAACTACTAGTTAAGAGGTCAGGGGAAGCTGATCCTTCAGGAGCCTTGTCTGCGTGAGGCTGCCTTGGCTGTTGAGGTGAGGTGACCCCATCTCCTCTTGGCCTGTCCTTGGCTGACTCAGGAAAAACAGGGTGCAGGGGCTGTGAGCATCTGGGGAAGGGGATGTTGGATGTGTCTGGGACCAAGGGGCCAGTGCTGGCTGCTGCTCGCATGAAGCTCTACTGGCCACCACCAGCAGCCTCCGCAGGAGCTCTGTCTCCTCCACAGCCAGGCATAACCCTATAGAGAGTGACTTGGTGCATAAGCAGATTTAAAACAAAGAAAGAAAAAAAAAAAAGACCAAACCCCAAACCAAACAACGGCAGTTCTTTTGTGTGATATCTTCATTTTATTTAGCTTGCCAAAAAATGGTAGCAGAGCAAATCTGCCGCCCGTGTTAGTAAAATCTGATCAGATGACTGCAGTTCAGAATTATTTCCACATTATACTTTGTTTTAATATGAAAATTGCCAAGAGCTAGGCCCAAGAAAAAAAAGGCTGACTCAGTTCCACTGAGCTCTGTCTGAAGAAAGTCTTATTTGAAGATGAGAGATGTGTTGGTGAGGCTGTCTGTCATCTCTTGTTTATTAAAAAAAATTGCTAGGAGGCACTAAAGCTGTCCACTGCCTTCCCCTCTGTTCCTTCACTCAAAGGTGCTTCATTCACATCGACTTTACCACAGCGGTTTTGTGTAAAACAAGATTTGATTTCAGAGTGTTTAAAGGTTGCTGTTCTCTCCAGTGCTGCGCTGCAGACTTGTGTGTGACTCCACTGCAGTCGCCTTCCCAGCCATTTTGGAGAGCAGATAGGCCATGTCATGGAAATCATGCTGCTTTTTGGTTTAGGCTTTTCTTGGTTTTTTTAGTTCCACTAGCTACTGCCAGCCTTGGTGTGGATCTCCCAGGAGTGTGCTGGGAGGTCCTGGCTTGGTGGCTACGTGGCCAAGTGGCAAAGCAAGCCCCAAACGTAGTGTGACAGCCGGGTGGCAGCCTCAGCGAGGGATGGTGGCTTTGGAACAGCCTTGGCTCCCACCAAATTGCTTACGGTTGCTTCGGGGAGCCTTTTCTGTACTCTAAGATATCAAATCCATGGTGGTTGTTGCTGGGATCATCCTCTTCAGATCCCTCTTGGAAAAACTTAGTAAAAACTAGATGGGTGTTAATGATGAATGAGTTGGGAAAGAAGGGCTCCAGGGTAAAACTCTGGGTGCCCCAGGGAAGATAGATGGCAGTAGGGGTAACGAGAAGCATCTAGGTGGGCTTTTGCAGGGCCCTGCAGAGAGTTACAAATACTGAAGCTTCTCCAGGTTCTACTCGTTATGGCTGAAGCTGGAGAAGACGATTGCCCCATCCTCAGAAGTGGTTGGGAGCATCCCAGTGAGGCTGGGAAGGGGAAGGGCACGGCTCCTGAGTGTGTGTAGGGGCTGAGGGGTGGGATACCCCCAGCCATGGAACAGGAATGCCAGAAGCCTGTTCCCTGTGTCTGGTAATAGCAGACCTGAGCAGGTTTTGGTCTCTTTCCAGGGACTTGCACGTGTAGAAGGATAAGGGGAGGCGGGGGGTGGGGGGAGAGAACTTGATGATTTCTTTTGTTCCAATGAAGTATCAGCAGGGAGGGAGGTGAGTACAGGAGAGATGATGAAGATCTGCAACGGTCTGCGATTTTGATGCGGTCCTGCCCGCTCTGCCAACGTTCGGGAGCTTGCAGAACAGGAATCTGTCTCCTTGGCTTTTTCCTGGGCATCTGTGCTCAAACAGCACCAAAGCCTCCCCAGGAAAAACGTTATGGATTTGCCTGGCTCCATTTTTCCAACGTGGAGGAGAAGTAAATCCAAATGGAGATGCTCTTTTGGAGATTAGTCTCTCTGCAAAGCAGTAGCACCCGAGTGAAAGACGTTGTTCATGCTGCTTTTAACAGGCCTGACAGGCTGGATTTTCCTACAAATCATGTCAAATGTGGGTCCTGGAGAAAAATATGCTCCAAATGTTTTTCAAGGCCCCTTCCAATCCCTGATATTCTGTGAAATGTTGGTGGGGAACAAGTGACAAATGCATTTTTAATGTAATTAACTGGAGCCGCTTTGCTTTTCTTCTTTTAATAACGAGTAAGTGAAATACCTCTGTGAAGAGGGAGATGTTGGGGGAGGTCTGAGAAAAGTTGGGAAGACTTCTTGCAGTGGGTACATATGCTCCCGCTGCACTTAGGCACTCCTGGAAAGTTTTACTGCAAGCACCGAGTTGCAAAGAGTTGCATGTCTGCAAGCCTGGTTAACGCTGATAATCAGCTAATCTGCACTGGTAGTGAATATTCACAGTCAGGGCCATTTGGATGTGAAAGAGCAAATGATTTTCCACCCCCACAGCCTTTCTTTGAGCTCTGGGTCCGTGGTGGCAGATGTGGCTAAAACTCAGCCTGGTGTCAGTAATGTCAGCAATGCGTTGCTCTTTGGAGTAAGCTACTTGGGACTCTCTAACACACTGCTCCTCAGACAGCAGCCCGTGGCCCAGAGCTGGGCCAGGAATTAACTTGGCCCAGATCTCTGGAGTTCTTTGGAGAGCTGGTACAGAGCACCAATTGTGGTTTTCCTCTGTTAAAAGAAAGGAAAACAAAACAAAGCCAAAAAAAACCCCAAATCTCAGTTCATAACTGCCCTAGCAAAATGGGAGAGGGCACGCTGCTCTATTTCGCTGTAGAGTTGCTGCAGCGATGAACCCTGAAGTTCAAGGAGTTTGACTCACTGGTTTGTGCTGTTGAGGGTGTACTCTGGGTAGGATGTACGGATAAATAAGGAAAAGAAGCTGAGAAGGGGGAAAAAAATAAATAAATCAGCAAACAAATAGGATAGAAGTGGAACAGAGAGAATGGACTGGAAAGCAAATAAAGGACTGTGCAGAAAAAAAAAATAAAGAGTAAAGATGCACAGAAAGAATATTTCTAATAAAAAATTAATAGGGTACATATACTTTATATAGAACACTATTCACGCTAACACACCTTTGGAGTGCAGTCTGCTCTTCTATCTACAGCCTTGGCTGATGTGCTGCTGTAAGGCCATTCTCTTCTGGAGGGTCGAGAGGAAGGGGTTGAACCGGTGTGAGACCTGGTTTCCAAACCTCAGCTTGCCGAAGCTCCAGCCCTATTGTCGTATACGAGTTTGGTTGTCCTTATTCCCCTGGAAAAGTAGCAAACTTTGTTGAAAATCAGCAAGTTCCGTAGTGTTGGGGGCAAGGAAAGAAATTCTTCCTTCCTCAGTGCCACGATGAAGGGACTGAGTTTTGGATTTCAAAATCACGGGGGCTTCAAAGTCAGTAGCTTCTTTGGGAAATCAAGATGAAGGGTAATAAACACGTGACTGTAGTTAGAAACTGCGTGCAAAAGAAGAAGAGAAAGGGATAAAATGAACACTGAATCCAGGAAAAAGTCAAGGACAGGAGGGTTGAAGCCTTGGAGTTCTGTTCCCGGGTTTTGCAGGCAGCAGAACCTTCCAGTCCTGTTAAAAAATGTATCAGGGTTTGGGAATCTGTACCCAAATGCTGTTGGAAGACTTGCCAGAACTGTCTTGAATTATGGCCCTGGAAGAAGAAAAGGCAAAATTTGGGAATCGCTGAGACTCGGCGCAGCGTGGCCTGCAAGCAGGGGGAGTGCAGCGATTGAGGAGGTGGTCTGGTGAGGGAGATTTCAACTGGGCAGACTGGGTCAGACGGGCTTTACTGGCTGAAGGAGGCTTTTCTTTGCACGTGTTTGTTATGGCACCAAAGAAGCGTGTGCGCACTCCGGTATTGCCCCAGGAAAGATGTTTGTGCAACTCTCTCGTGTTGTCAAAACAGGAGGAGAGAGCATTGCTAAAGCTAGGAGGGAAGGTTGAGAAGACAGGGGAACGTTGAGAAGACAAGGTTTCCTTTGAGGAGAACAGCTCGTGGGCTGGCTGGGTTTCAGGGGCTTCATTTACATACGCTGAGACTGCGCTGTTTCCAAACGACCACTGCAACTGCCTCCCTCACTCTTCTCATACAGGCACCAAACCCCCCCCCAATTAAAAGGCCAGGGAGGGAGGAGCGGGGAGGAAAGATCCTCATGAAGAAATTTGTATTATGGCCGAGTTTAGACACTTGGATTTTTCCAGAAGAAGATTCTTCCCGTGCAACGGGGGACCCCCTTGTTGAAACCTTGGAGTCTTGTCGCCGTCGGAATGGTGCTTGGCAGCCTTTGCAGGTGATGCTGGAGCTGCCAAGCGCAGTTCAAGCCACGGGGAAAGCTCTCGGGGGGACTCTGCTCTTATTTCCTATGGCTGGCAGGGTCTGCAGCGCCCTCAGAAAGTTCTCTGGTCTCTAAAGCTGGGCCGGGGAGCGCAGCGCGCCGCTAAGGTCGGGGTTTATATCTACCCGTTAACTTGCTAATTGGAAGGGGAAGCAGTGAAGTGGAAATGTCAGAAACAGAAACAACACGAGACGGGGCAAAATACCCAAAACGGCGATACGCACCGTTCCGGCATAAATACAGTTCAATACAAGGTGTGAATGAAACTGCTAAAAAAATAAAACCAAACCAAAACCACCCCCCCCAAACCACCAACAAACCCAAATGATGATGGATCCGGCGCAGTCAACGGGCACGATTCTAAGTAGGTGTTGAAGGAGACTATTCCACCAACCACGGATCCACAGATAATAATTAATAAGAACCGACTCCACTCCAGGCAGGCAGGTGCCCGGCATTATTTCACAGTTGACTGTTCAGGGGGTAGAGGTACTCACCTTTGCCCCAGATCTTCTTAATTTACTGCCGTTTTATCATTAAATCAGCATATAATTGGGAAGGAAATGAGGGGTTTTTTTTCGGCGGGAGAGCAAAGCAATACCGTTAATTTAATCCTTCGTAGGAAAGGCTTTCTGTAGTCCATCGCTATTTTGCTGTGGGTTTGGGTTTGGTTTTTTTTAATTAAGTAAAGTAAAAACAATGTCATTTTTGTCATCTGTGCTTGGTGAAAATATGACAGTGTGATGTGATTTGCAACTTAAGCACACAAGCTGGGAAAATGCATTTTATCAGGACTGGCAATAATGAATTACAAGGGAACTCAAATAAGCTAAGAATATATCTGAGACCTCCTACCATTTCTGAAGTTTCCAGTGTCTGCAGGAAAAAGGCTATTTCGAGAATTGTACTTCTTTTTATTTATTTCTTTTTCTTTTCTTTTCTTTTCTTTTTTTTTTTTATTCCTCCTCTCAGCAAAATCGCCATAGCCTTGTGTAATAATTGAATTCATTTAGCCTTTAGAATACTCAACTTTGCAAATAACAATGAAAATGAATATTTCATGACAAGGAGGATGATCAATTATAGTTTTGTGACTTTGACTGGTAGCCCAGCGCGGCGGAGCCAAGCGCTTCCATTTCACCAGACTGGGGGCTTTTTTTTTTTGCACCCAGCTAATTAAAAAAAACAACCAAAAAGCCCTGCGACTCAAAAGACAATGAGCAGGCAGGTGGGGACAGTTAAACAAGGCCTTTATTGGGATTTTTTTTTGGTGGTTGTTTTTCTGTTCCCTGCTGGGGGCAATGTGCTGCAGCTCAGGTTTGGTACCTGGAGTTGGTGGTGGGTGCAGTGCGGTGGGGCACCCGTAAACCAGTTGCGCCCGTGGCAGTGCCCCCTCCTCTGGGAGAAGCTTCCCAGGAGGAGACACTACTGTTGTCACATGTTTTGGGGTTGGTTTGCAGGTTGGTTTTTCTTGTTTTATTAATTTGCAATGAGAAAACGCTGGATGTGGGTCGGAGGGGTCGGTGCGGGGTGTTTATAGAGGAGTACCCCCTGAGGCAGGGGTCCCTGTGGGTAAAAACAGGCAGGGGGGGCTGAGCAGTTATGGGGCAGGATGGTGGCAGTATTGTGTGATAAGCCCTGTTTGTAGGGGGAGTACAGACCGAGAGAGGGGTGTGATTGAAGAGCAGCTGAGAAATACTGTAATCTAGCTGGGAACAGGATCGGGCTCCTTCCTTGGAGCAGGTGAGATAACTGTAGGAATGGTTTTTTTTATAGAGGCTTACACCATTCCTGGGAAATGCTGGGAGCGTGTGGGGGGGGTGAAATTTTAATTTTGCTGGTGTGTTTAGCGTGGAAAAACCAACCTGAGTTGCAAAATTGGCCAGGAGAAACCNGGAGGGGGTGGCGGTGTGGAAATCCACGTCCAGTGCCAGCGTGGTGCCGCGGCCAGCGAGGTCTGAGCGGGTTTGGCCAAAAGATTTCCTTGACTTGAGGCTGGGTCTGCCCCTGGGTGACGTCACGGGCTGGAGCAGCGGCACCAGAAGGCTGGATGAGTGACAGCCCAGCCTACTTTTTAATAGCTTTGTCATGTGACGGGGAACAGTAGTAAGACAGGTGCCTTCGGTTCACTCTCAGAGAGGGTCTCGTTGCCTGCATGAGTGTCTGCCGCCTGCCTGCCTGCCTCTGGACCCTACTTTGCCAGCTTTCCTGCCGGCGCTCCGCAGCTGGATGGCGTGGGACATGTGCAACCAGGACTCTGTCTGGAGTGATCTGGAGGTGAGATGGGGAGGGTGGATGTG
>VZTM01004470.1:154711-174465 GCA_013400555.1 Jacana jacana | reverse complement strand
ACTATAAAATAATGGAATGTTGGACTGTGGTATAACTTTTGCCCAACTCTGGGATAGTCTCTCCAAGGGAAACAGCGTCGGGAAGTCGGCAGAGGTTGGGCTGGGGCTCCTGGGAGCAGGCAGGGTGTCGCTCAGCTGGGAGCAACTTCACTTTCTTTTCTTTATAAGAAGANGGGGAGGGTGGATGTGCGTGTGTGTGTGGGGGTGATGTGTGTGCACGCCTGGGCGGTGCATGGGGTGCAAGGGAAGAAGGGGGGGGACGACAGCAGGGGACCAGCCGAGGCGACGTACTTTGCAAACAAGTCCGAATCTTATCTTAACTCCAGTTAAGTTTGCTATTTTAAGGTTACTCTGCGATGCCTTGAGCAAATCAAAGCTGAGCTCCTGTCATCAGTATCTCCTGCAGTTGGAAACTATTTTCATGTGCCTCTGGCTCGCTTTCCTGTCATATGCAATATTTATGCTCTAAGATATTGATATGAATCGGTGTCTGAAGTCTTTCCAGTGGCGTTTAGTGGCCTGGTTGGAAAAATGCCATGTTTATTTAGAATAAGATGAACATTTCTTCCCCTGTCCCCTCTCCCTCCCCCCAAAAAAAAGAGAAGTCAAACCCCCCCCAAAAAAAACCAAACCCCAAAGAAGTTAAAATTAACCAACGGCTTCACGTTTTAATTGCTTGTTTCACTGTGCTCTGTCGAAGGTTTTTTTCCTTGTTTGTCAGCTGCTGAATTCAAACACACACACACAGAGGAATGAATACCCTGTTGTTTGGCTTTAGATGCTTTTTAAAAAGAGGTTTCTGGAAGGAGACGTTTCCCTGCTTCTTGTGGGATGGGAATAACGCCGCCGGTAGCTAACGTCCCGTAGAGCAGGGCTCGCAGTCGATCCGAGTGCTCCCACAAATGGTTAAATCCCACCGTACAGCAGAGACAACAGGATGAACCATGAGAATAGAGTTTATGCAGGACCGTGCCTGAACTGCTGCTGCTGCTGCTGCTGCTGCTGCCGCCGCCGCCGCTGCCGCTTGTGTAAAAATAGACGGCAATACATCAAATCCACAGCTTCTGCTGGCTACAATTCATAAAGAGGAGAGGAGGGGGGGGGGGGGGGGGGTAAAAAAAAAAGGANNNNGGGGGTGGTGTTAAAAAAAAAAAGGAAGGAAAAAAAAAACCCAAAAAAGGAGCAAAAAGGCAAGCAGCAGCTCGCTGGTGGTGATCTCTCTGGAGTCTAAAGTGAGGTTTGAGGATTTCTGCATGTTTGCATTCGGCAAAATGGAGCGTTACCTGAAAGTTCGGGCAACTTGGGAAGCCAGGCAAACTTTCTCTGGACCCCATGGAGAGGAATCCCAAATACAGACCTGCTCAAAGGAACTGACCCTCCGGCTGCGAGCTTGGAATAAGTGCTTAAAAATGCTCCCCTCGGGCAACGGGGGAGGGAAAAACAGGTTACAGGCAATGCTTCTTAAATAAGATGTTTGTGCCGGTGGAGAGCTACCCATCTAAAGTAAAAACCTTAGCATGTTCTCCAATATATATATTTTTTTTTCCTATCTGGTGGAGCATGTGTGTGGATTCCCAAGTCTTTTGGTGGTGTTTTAAATATTTGCAGCTTACCATTGTATTCGCTGATTTCTGTTTGCATATTGTAATTGCTCTTATCTTGTTTTGATTTCTTGGTAAAGTGGAATAGATATGGATAATTCATATGTCCTGTAGCTATTATGAGTCAAGGCTGTAAGTGGAGGACTTTCTGGCTCCAAAGTCCTAATTGTTTCTGAGTAGCTGGAGTATCCTGTGGGTTGTTGTCTGGCTTGTAGCATAGGTCTCAGCTGCCGTAGCTTCATTTTTCCGTCATGTATTATTCCTAATGCTGCTAGGAGCTGATGGAGGAACCAGCTTATAGGGAAATACTGAAGATTTATTTTAATCACTGGAGTTCTTGCAGTAATTTCAAGCTAGTAACAGAATAGATAATTTATGTCAATGACTTTTTCATAGTGCAGAGGGGAAAAAAAAAAAAAAGAAAAGGAGAGGGAAAAAAAAAAGCAAAGAAGGATTTGATCTTAATATTAATTGTGTGGTGGATGGATTAAGTGTGGGCAGGATTTTAGCAGCGTGCCCCTGCGTTGCACTTCCTGTAGCAGTGCTAGCGTCTGCGTGCTGCTTCGGCTCGGGGGGGATCACCTTTGCCGGTGTGAAATACTGCAGGAGGCAGGTACTGGGGGCAGCTTTCATTTCCTGAACCATTGAAGGTTTGCTGTCAACTTGGGACCTATGATACCCTCGCTCGCACGCTGACAGGACGGCGTGTGGCTCCGCGGAGGCCTGCATCCCTGGAGCTTGATCAGCGTCCCCAAGTGCTTCACAGCTTCATGAAGGTGATGTACAGTAAGGTTGGGAAGATGGATAAGAGAGAATCCACATGACACACATTCTGTCAAGTCTCTCTTTCTTTCCCGAGTTCATCCCCTTAGCTGTTGGAAAAACTTGTTAAAAATAAAACGCAGATTATATTTTCATTAATATAATTAATATGGCACAAGTCCAGTCATCTTTTTTTTTTTTCTTTTTTTTTTTTTCCCCCCCTTTCCTTAATTTACCTCCACAGGCACAAAAATGTCCAAAAGGTTAATGGAGAATTATGCTTAATTATAATGATTCATTATTGTCAGTGCAGTTAAGCTAATTTATTGTTTGTGCCTGAACTAAGAGGGGAAAAAAAAAACAACCAGCCAGTCTGTTGGCGTGAAATAACGCACAGTAATTAGCCTTTTGTGTTTAGTGACTGCTTCATCTTCCTAAATGTTACTATAAAATTAAGGCCATAGTTATGGAATAACTATGGTATCAACTAAGGGTGGGAAGACAGTAAAACGCACGCTGGCACTGCAGGTGCACCTGTTACAGATGTATAGGCAAACAGTAAATACCAGCGTGTCAGATGAGGACAGTTTTAGGACTTGGAGTGTTAAAGCTGGCATCACCCAAAGGCCAAATATAAATTAATAACAGGAACACTTGCTCCTAATGTGTCTCAGATTAGAAGCGTAATGTCATATTCAGAAACATTGATTTTATTATCATGTCAACATTGGCAAGAGCATATATACTTCATTTCAGCAATCACTGGGTTTTTTTTAGGTGACATTGCAGTCACTATAGGCAAATGAAAGCTGCCATCAGCAGGATTTTATTATTTATTTTTTTTTAAATACCATTGTTTATGTTGCTTCAAAAGCCCACTGTAGGAACTTAAAAATGCAGATTACCCAGAGCAAACACGTTTAAGTAGGTGGTTCGCAGAGTGAAGCTATTTTTACAAAGGGAAGCAGTCACAGAGCAGCAGGATACTTTAGAAGTCTATGGCATCCAGTTATAAGCTACTGACCTCCACAACACAGACCTGAGAATGATGCTGAGAATCTACCTTTTCAGTCAAAAACTAGATTATCCTTTAATGAGATCAGAGATTTCGTCCAAGCATCAAAAAAGGTCATCTCTGCATTATAAGATTCCTTGCCGGAAGGTTATGTCTCACACTAAAGTAGAGGGAACTCTCAAATATTTTTTTTTTGCTTTCTCTGTGTTTTTTTTTGTTGTATTTTTTTGTTCCCCCCTCCTATGACCGACCTAATGGTAAAAAATTGTGTGCAGTGAAAATGACTTAAGTGGGGTTTTGACTTCTTAAAGTTCCGCAGCCCCTTAAATAATGGGAAGAAAAGCCATGAGGCTATTTCAGAGCCTCATTTTGCAGCTCTCTCGGCTGCCTTGCCCCTTGGCCTGTTCCGTGATTATCTCCTCGCGTCCTGGTAGATGTAGAAGTCGTCTGGTAAATTACAGCTCGCGCCAGCTGCACCCGCTCTTTGTGCCAACAGACAAAAATCTCCGCTCGTGGCTGCGCTGCTGCATCCAGCCCGCGCACTGCAGACGCACCCAGGTTCCCAGGGACAAAAAAACAACCCCAAACTCCCCCCCCCCAACCCCCAAACCTGAGTGAAACGCACCTTCAGCAGCTCTCGCTGCCGTTGTTGTAAAAGGCGGACCCTTCGCCAGAGTGAGGCGACCCGTATGGAGCAATTCAGGTCTGTGGACACCGTGTGAGTGCCCTACAGGCATCCCTCCTCGGAAAGCGGCGCTTTCTGGGTTGATTTCCGTCCAAATAGGGAGTTGGGAAATCATTCAAACCACCCAGTCAACTGTCAGGGAGTCAAGGAGGACCTGCTGTTGGCCATCCATAACACCACTCTAGAAATACTCAGGGTGGAAGCCCTTAGACTCAGCTGACTTTACACAGCTTTTAACCGTTCAGTGCCCGGTGCCTTTGGAGCTTTACAGGTGTTTTGCATTCTACCCCACTACGTTGTCAATGTAGATGTTGGGAGATGAGTTGACACGGGTACGCCGTACAGTGCGGGAGGGGTTGCTTCATCAAGCAGCACTGACGTATGGGACTCTGCTATTTGCCAAGCTGTTGCTACGTGTTTTCCATAATTAGGGAATGGTTTTGGTGGATACTCTTAACATTTCCATTGCCGTGCTAAAGGGGACGGGTGTTGTTAATTTGTTTTGTTCTTGCTTAGTAGGTCAGTCAATACCCTCTCTAGCTTGATACCAGCATGTAAAAGGCCACTTATTCCAGGTTTATTTCTATTTATCTCTACTCTCTTCGTGAGTCACGGAGACAAGAACATTTTGCGCTGCTGGAGAGGATCCATGCGGACTAGACTTTATTTACTACCTCGGCCAACGCGTTTCACAGCTTCTTTACGTTAGGAATTACTGAATCACAGGCTGCGAGAGGAGGAGAACCCATTCGGTTCCCTCACTGGGGACACGTAGGAAGCTGACTGGGACAACATAGGTGAAAGGCTGCGTGAACTAGCTGTGCCTGTCACCCAAGGATGAATATGGGGCTATTTCAGAACGTGCTTCGGTTGGCCAGGGCCCTGGTGGGTAACTGGGTGGCTGTGGTATGAGCATCACTGGGTGCATCAAGGAAACGAGCACAGCAGCGTCACTGACCCCTACCTTTTTATGCCCATATGGTAGCCACCATCACGACTGGCCTCCAGGATGGTGGTGAGCATCTGTAGAAGTAAAAGTGTGACTATCTCCAGCTTGGTCTAGCCTCCAGGGCTGAAGGCTGTAACAGGCTGTGCCTCTTTAACCTGAATGCATCAGGAAATCCGTGACAGACCTTGCCCAGAGGTATTCATCTGTAACTTCTACCTGCACTGCTACGCGCTGAAGCAGGAGAATAAGGCCACGCTTTGGCCTCTGCTGTTGCATTTAATAAAGCTTTGAACGCCATGGTTACCCAAGAGACAGGGGAGAAGGAAACCCCAGGTTGCCCCTGGACAGAGATGTGGTAGAGAAGGCAGCTTATGGCCTCCTGTTTCCCCCTCCCTTTTGCACGCCTGTATAGAGCTAACGTTCATCTAATACTTAATGTGTTGGTTTTCTTCTCCAGAAAACAGGGTCAATCCCAGTAACCCTGTGCCATGGCTCAATCAAGGCTTAACTCTTATCACATGATATTAAAGTTAATAGATTCCTGGTAATTAATGAAACTGCTTCTGTGTTCCTGTTTCCTGCAGTGTGCTGCTCTGGTTGGCGAAGACCAGCCTCTTTGCCCAGATCTCCCAGAACTTGACCTCTCCGAACTAGACGTGAACGACCTGGATGCAGACAGCTTTCTGGGGGGGCTCAAGTGGTACAGCGACCAGTCAGAGATCATCTCCAATCAGTACAGCAATGAACCCGCCAATATATTCGAGGTAAGGCAAGGCAGTGCAAGCCTGCATTGCAAAGTCCTTGCTTGCTTTTTTTCCTCGTTATTGTTTTTTTCTTCAGCCTGGTGGAGAACAGTTTTACTATTTTTCTCCCCGCTCTTTAAGAGACAACAAAGTTTCTTACGGGTTCTGACTGGCGCCTTTAATCATCCTCATGATCAAAACCAGGCCTGTGAACTGGAGAGTGGAGTGGAGGGGGGGGAGTTAGGGGGGAAAAAGCCTTGAAAGGAATTAAATGGAACTTTGGATTGTTGAAAGGGGACGGCTAAAAAGTACCTCGAGTGCACGTGGCGTCACGGTGAGGAGTCACACAGTTGTCAGCTGCAGAGGGAAACAGAAGTCGAAGCCCGTTTGTTGTCTTCCACTTGCAGTCCCCGGCAAGACGTGGAATGCAGCTTGGCAGCCAGCTGATGAGGAGCTTGGAACAGCTCTAGCAAAGGTTTTTAGTGCCCAGAGAGCTACTGTGCAAGGCAGGCACTTGGGGGCAGATTGAAGAGGTCCTGGTGGTTGATGTATAGGGGAGAGAAAGGGTGGATGTGAAGGCTGTCAGTAGCTCATGAACCAGCACATCGTTTGGGGTGTTTCATCTCCTGGTGGAGAGCAGCCTCAAAGTAAAAGTTGAAGGGTGGTAGGAGAGATTTAAATGTTTTCTTTACAATTCCACCTGGAGGATCAGGGTGTGCAAGAGGGAGGTTACTCTCTCTTTATCTCTGTCTCCGGTCTTCTTTCTTTTGTTGTGAAAAGCCTTCATGATTCTCCGCCTCGTGGTGACGGGGCACCTGTGCCCCTTCTGAACCCTAACCCGCTTCTCTCCTTGATGATGCCATAGATCGTCCACTGACTGGGAAATTGGACAATAAATTGATTAGCTGGCAGCAAGACCTTGTGCAACAGCGTGCTACCGCTGAGGCCTCTTGCAGCTCCAGGAAGTACGGCTGGCCCGCTGGCCTGGGGAAGCCCCGAATTATCATGGTGGAGTTTAAAGGCTGGCAAAGATTAACTGAAACAGTACAGTAAAGTGCTTACCTAAGAAGTCCTGAATGAAATTCTTTCAGTTTTTGTATACATCTCTAAACCCACAGTGATCTGCCTGACGCAGATGAAGTTACTCTGGATTTATAGCGGTGTAACTGATAGCTGAAAGTGGTCCTCTCCATTCAGTTTCTATCATTTACACCCAAGTAACGTGGACTTAATTTCGTTCAAATGGAAATTAAATTAGCCCTGTGAAACCCTGTGTGTTTAGGCCCTTTTTTTTTTTTTTCCAATTAGTTGTACAACGTTCTGCTCCTTGTTTTGCAAAGTTTCCAAACCGCGTCTCGTTCTTGAATTGCAGTTGTACCGCCTCGGGCAGGGCACGGTGCCTTAGTGTGTGTAGGTTTGGATGGTCTGAGCAGGGGAACAGGGGACACGTTTTCAGCTGGAGTGAAAGTGGTTTTGCTTTTCTTACAACTGAGCTATACTTTTCATAGAATCATAGAATGGTTAGAGTTGGAAGAGACCTTAAATATCATCTAGTCCAACCCCCCTGCCCTGGGCAGGGACACCTCCCACCAGACTAGGTTGCTCCAAGCCCCATCCAGCCTGGCCTTGAACCCCTCCAGGGATGGGGCAGCCACAGCTTCTCTGGGCAACCTGTTCCAGTGTCTCACCATCACCACCCTCACAGGAAAGAATTTCTTTCTGGTATCAAATCTAAATCTCCTCTCCGAGGCATTTTTCCTTTTGGAAGAATCAGTTGGATATGCAGACTTTCAAAGTGGAAGTTCCAGATAAGTAACATAATTAAGCATCTACCAGCTCTAAGCATATGGATCGTCCCAGTTCAACCAGTGGAACTTGACCACAGGCTCGTTTCATGCTCTGTGTGGAGCTGCCTGTTGCACTGGTGGCCACAACTGCCAAGTCCATAATTGTCTCAGATAGATAGCAATGACTCCCCTACGTGCCTTGTATAGGAATTGTCACATCCTGTGGGAGACAATTCGCATTCTGAAAATCAAAGCATGTGGCAAACAGTGAGGCAAACAGATAAGCGTGTGTGTCACCTCGCTGGGAGACGATGACACGAGGTACTGGTCGTTGTGTGCAACCTCTCATGGCACCATTGGGGTGAGTCTGAGGATGAGCAGCCCCCATGTGAAACAATAGGTGGTATGCAACCGGGGGAATACATCTAGCCAGCAACTGAGAGGTTGGAAATTATAGTTTGGAAATCAAATAATGCTGCTTCTTTCCTAATGAGGAATCTGATGTCCTCTTTGCAAATGCTTGGACTTACCTCTGGTCATCAGCTTCAGTCGCAGGTTGCATCTCTGTCTGTGACAGCAGCTCGTGGCCCATACCCACCTGTAGGGAGAAATATTGCTGTAGTAGCATTTTGCAACACTGCAGTGCAAAAGTAGATGTATTTTCGGGTTCGTAGTGTGTTATATTTGCATTGCGTGGTTGCTTGGCCGAGGAAGATGGGAGCGAAACGTGCGTTAACCCTGTCCCCAGTCTCCATCGTGCAGCTGGGTATCTTGTGCAATTCCTCGCCTCTGCCACTCTGTAATGTGACAACTGGGGGTGCTCATGAACAGAAGAAGAAGATGTCTTCTTCCTCCAGAGACTGTCTCACATACTCTGCAAGGAACTGTTTGTTTTAGAGAATGGAGGTTTTGTGCAGTTTCCCATTGATCTACGCTGGCTTTTCTTTTTACAGAAAATAACTTTGGGTTTTGTTGTTGGGTTTGTTGGTTTTTTTTTTTAACTTTGCTTTTCTGTTTTTTCTCTCATCTCACCGTGGGAGTATGTTTTATCTAACTTAAGCTTCCAGATGAGGCTTTGTCGTACATAAATAGAAATACAGTCTCTTTGGGGTGGAAGGGAAAGAACCAGAATGGCAAACAAACGTTGGGAAGTTAAAGAGCAGCGTTAATTGCACAAGCTGTACAGTGTTAATTACCAAACCTAACCTTGAATGAAGCATGCTCTCCCTTGAGGTATTGATGCAATAGAGGTGGCCTTGTCTAAGTGAGGGCCAATGTTCAAAAGCCCTTTACAAAGTTCCTGGGTGTCTCAAGCTGGCTTTTTTTTAAGAAAGGCTTGTATTTTAGAAAGTGAGTTTTCAGTTTTCTACAAATTGTGCTCCTGGAAGCTCGCTTGAGCCAAGCACCCACGAGCTGAGACATTCCCAGTAGCACTGGGGATCTCGTGGACTAGAAATTATTAGTTAGTAGCTATGGTAGCAATCAGGAGCCAAGTGAGATAAGGGTCCAATTAGTCTAGATAGTATGTAACCGTTGATATAAAATCCCTGCTCAGGCGTGATGAGATACTGGCCTTCCCCCTAATATTTGAACACACCAGTATCCCTGGACACGCACCTGATTCACCGCCGCATTATTCCACTCACGCGCCCGTGTAACCAACCCCAGTCCCAAATCACGCCTGGTACCGTCCGCCCCCGGTACAGGGGCTCTTCTTATCAATGTGTGTACATATGCTTATTAGGAATCAGTTGATTTCTCTCTTGTTCACTTCTGTTTTCCACCTGGTTTTCATTGCCCATTGTTCTGACTACTGGAAAGATAAAATGAAGGAGGTTTTGCCCCTCGGGGCACTGTCTGTTGACACAAGTTCATGCAAGTAAATAGTTAACAAGTCACCCAAGACCAGTTATTTAGATGGTTCACTGCATCATTCACTTTCATTATTTGCTTCTGTGAAGAGCTAGGCTTCAAAAAATTGTATTCCTAAAAAAAAATAAAAAAAAAAAGAATTGATTTGGCTACTTTAAGAAAATCAGAATGATTAGGATTTTGTTCTCAAAGAAAAAAATATGTGAAAATGTGAACATTTTCATGTGAACATACAACTTCATGTGGCACAAGTGAGAAGGCTCTTTTTTTTTCACTAAAAACTCTTGTCCCCTGAGGCTTCTTGAAATATACCATACCCTATCATGTAAGGTTAGTCATAGTTAAAATTATTTATGACCCATGCCTAGCATTATATAGAGAGAAGATACTTACAGTGGATATATCTCTTTGTTGGCATTGCTTACAAATAACTGATGTTAAGAGAAAATGTGGCTCATGGATAGGTATATGCATAAAATCATAAAGACTTTTAAGTGGGCTTTCTCCTACTTTTTTCTTTTTACCCTTAAAAAGGCTTCAAAACCCCCACATTGCTTGCTCTCCATGGATTTCTTTTTTTTTTTTTTTAATGTAATTCTGTATTCTAGAGAGATGCTCAAGGTCTTTGATGACTTTAGTTGTTTTGTGTAGGTGTAGCCCAGGTTACTTTTCAGGACCCTGCGCTGTGCCATGTATTTGGAAAGCCTAAATAGGCTACTGTGTTTTATTGTAGGCTGCCAGAAAATGCTGTATTACAAGCAATGAGAATGTGGGGAGAGAAAGAGCTGCACAATGAAATGCATACCGTCCTGCCCCTGGCAGCAGGGAAATTCACAGAGATTGGTGATTTCTTATTTATTTGGAAGGGTTTGCACCAGGAAGATGATGAGGGCAGAGAGGAGCCTTAAACATCACCAGGGTCATTTGCATTGCTTCAGATTATGAACTCCCTTGTGTTTTGTGGTGCTGCCAGTCTCTTTCACTATTTCAGGTTATTCATTCAAGGTTTGCAGCCAGATTGATTAATGAATTACCAGATCTTGCGTAAAATGACTTGGCCTGACTTTTAAACAACCACCAATGTTTTCTTTGCCAGTCTTGTGACTGGTGTTAATGGGTTTCCAGAGAGCTGAGTCTGTATAGACTTTCTGTACTGGCCTCCCCTAGCATTTTTTCCACTTTTTAATTTTCTCCAAAACTAGTAGCCCAGGGCAGGCAGTTCAAAGAGATATAATCAAGGGGGGGAGAAAAAAAAAAAAAAAAAAAAAAAAAAGAGAAAAAAGACATAGTAGTCAAATCCTTGATGGCTGATGCCCTTCAGTGCCAAATCAGCATGATTTATCATAGCCATCTATTCAGCACAACAGAGGCTGGAGGTGAGCTGCATGGTGTACCTCACACGATATGCATAACTAGAGCTCTGAACTTTGAAGGAAAGCCTCAGAGCTATTTGCAAAGTGCTGGTGCTTAGTGAATACTAAATTACATTTAGGAAATAGTCTACTGCTACCAGTTATACTTCATTTTTATTCTTGACACAGACACCTAAATCAGAGAACAGTAACATTTCAGAGATTATGGTAGCAGTTTGGGTATGTTCCAACACTATAATAGGATCAGAATTTTAAGGCCTTTTTTATTATTACCAATAGTCACTTAGTTTCTACTGCAGCGTACTTTGTAGGGAATTACAGCTTTTACTAAAAAGATTAAAATGCTATTATGCAAATGATTGCAGTATGTTATTATGTTTACAAATTAACATCCATGGCTCAACACACAAATTAACTAACTATTCCATCTATATTATTAAGGATTTAATAAAGTAACTGTTGATAAAAATGAGGAGCTCGGAACAGTTAATAGGAACTGATTGTGATTTAACATAGAACTTAAACATTGTGTTTAATGTTCTAGATGGTGTAATGGCAGAATAAAGCTTATCAAAGTGCTTATCAAGACCTGAGATTGTGTGCATGGCACAGCAGCATGTCTGGGGCCTCAGAAAGCACAACCTAAATAGCTCTGGGCAGTATCATAGAGTGAGCAGCGGGTCGGGGAAGCTGAAGGCAGAATCATAGAATCATAGAATCATTCAGGTTGGAAGAGACCCTTGGGATCATCAAGTCCAACCATCAGCCCTACTCTACAAGTTCTCCCCTACACCAGATCCCTCAACACCACATCTAATCTACNCAGGGGGACAATCACCTCCCTACTTCTGCTGGTCACACTATTCTTTATGCAAGCCAGGATGCCATTGGCCTTCTTGGCCACCTGGGCACACTGCTGGCTCATGTTCAGCCGCCCGTCGACCAGCACCCCCAGGTCCTTTTCTGCCAGGCAGCTCCAGCCACACTGCCCCAAGCCTGTAGCGATGCATGGGGTTGTTGTGGCCCAAGTGCAGGACCTGGCACTTGGCCTCATTGAAGGCCATGCCATTAACATTGGCCCAAAATAAGGTAGCTCAGGACCATTTCCTATCAACATGTAGTTTTCTCCTCTGATGAGTAGGGGTTGTTGGGTTGGTTGGGGTTTTTTTTTTTGTTTCCTTTTGAAATTTCAGATTCCTACACCTTGAATATTTGACAGGGTAAGCGCACGCAGGGTACTTGGGAACTTATGTCCCTCTAAAATGCATCCCGTTAATGAAACGCCTCTGTGGCAAATGGGATTTCACTGCAGAGAGTATCGCTGTACGGCAGGAAGGAAAAAAAAGGGAAGGCTGAGTTCAGGCTGAGATGACTTTACAAACAGCGCTGCAAATTGCTATTCCGAGCAGTTCATAAGAGATCATAAAAGCAAACAGATAAGAGCTACTGAGGTCCTAGAGAAATGAATGTACAGTATGTGGTTACGGGATAGATTTAGTAGGGAAACAGACAACATTGTAGGTTTAATACAACAATAAACATAAAAGGCAAAAGATGCAGATTTGGGATAGGAAACTTTATAAGAACAATAAAAGGTAACAATCTATCATAAAAACGGCTTGTGAGAGGAGGAGAAAGACCCTCGGTTCCGGGAGAAGAGGAGAGCAGAGGCTGGGTGAAAGGGCCAGAACCTCTGTTCCCAATGGAGCAATGTCACGTTTCTGGCCCTTTGGAATGCATTGCTTTTTCCAGCGTCTCTGGCCCGACTGGTGTTTCCCCATCTCCTACAGAGGAGCCCAGCATGGTAACGCTACACCTATGGGCATGGTGTATGTAAACCATGACCTGCGACTGGCTGTGCTGACATTAAGAAAGGCGCAAGCAGTAAGTGGAATTTATTTTACTGGAACCAGCTGCTCGGTAATTGGGAAGAGTTTATGCAAATGCTGTCCATCTAGCGTTAGCAAGGGGTGCTCCTCCTCCCTTTTCTCTCCCGTTTGGACACACTACCCACTGTCTAAAATGCCTCTCGGTTCTCATGCAAGGCTGGATGTAACCTTCAGGCGGGAAAGAAGTCCCAAATGAGTGAAACCACAATGGCTTGGAGAGCTTTTTTGTTTGATGTATGAGACCACCAAGACCATTCCCCAGGTGGGCGATCAAGAAAAGGCAGCTGATCCCCTTTGCGGTCCCACGAAGGAGATATTTTACCTGGAGCAGCCGTGGCTGGAGATACTCACCGTGTATCTCCTCAGCTGAGCACCAGTCCTTTTCACAAGAGGGAAGACTTTACCACTCACCAGAACAGGAGTTAGCTAATTAGGTCATTAGACGAATGTCTTGGCCCATGTTAAAACCAGCCCTTGAGGACACAGCGTTACACTGTGTTCCCACTGGCTGCGGATCTAAATACAAACTGGTGTCAGCTGCCATACAGGCCAAAATGTAATAGCCTCCTTTCACAGAGGTCATCTGAAATCCACTTTGGTCACAGTGACACTCCACATCTGTTTTAGTGAGATGCAGCTTCTTTAAGGTGGCATTTGGACTTCATAAGCGCGCAAACAACCGAGCTATAAATTGCTACTGCTGGAGTTATTTTGAATAAGTGTATACTGTTTCATATTTATAATGGTGAGGCTTCATAATATTCGCAGTGAATATATAACACAGATCAGTTCAACAAGCATGAAATTGTATGTTGTCAACTTGTCACATAAATAGAGCCATATTCTAGCTCACCATAATGTTGAACTAAATATTTTCTCCCTAGAACTGCGGAGAGGGTCGCAAAAAAGTGGGACAGTGGCTCTGTCTTTTGTTAGAAAAACCCTCCCGGAGTCATTGCTAGTGGGAAGTTAATATTTCTGATCAGATTTTTGTGGGTTTTTTTCTTCCTTTTTTTCATAACAACAGCACCAGAAAGTTTGCTTTTCTTGGACAAATGCTAATTGGCTAAACTGTTAAATTTATTTCCCTTAATGGTTTTATTTTTAGTGTAACCTCTTCTCTTTTTTTTTTTTTTTTGGTTAATTTTTTTTTTATTGTTGCTATTTTTGCACTGTGCATCATTGCTAATTGCTCCTAAACGCTCCGTCTTAACCCTGGCGTGCTCTTTCCCTGCTGCCCCATCCCACTTAACATTAAGGCAGGCCCATGCCATTACAGGAGGATAAAATCACAGCGGAGCTTAATTTAGGACTATTTTTCTTCCCTGGTGCCACTAACCTATTGTGCATGTGGAGGGCAGGAGGAGGAAATTGCAAGGAGCAAATCTGCGGCGGGGAGAAAGTTTTGGCGTTGAGTCACGTCAAACTGTCCCCTCGCCCCCATAAGCAGAAACAAAAATACATACAAGGAGGTGTGAAAGTTATCCACTTGTAGCTCTTATTATATATTTATATATATATAAATACATATAAATATATATAAATAAATATATACTGGAAATATTCAGCTTTTCAGCATCAGCAGGCACACTCAGCCGTGCGGGCTGGTTTCAGGTCTCAGTGGAAATCAGCCCCTTTGTAAGGCGTAGTTGGTGGCTTTGGCTGAGTTTTCCCTTCTGACACAACGGAGCACCAGCCTTACTTCATAATGATTGAGAAATTAATTAGCACTTTGCGGTGGTGACGAGTCTGCAGGGCCGTGAGTGGAGTTTTGCTTTTCACTGCGTGCGGTAATCGCTGGGGTTTGTTTATGAAAGCACAAAACCAAAACCCATAGAGATTGTGGTGGTGTCATGAAGCCTGAGCTGCTTCCATTTCCTCACACACATCTGTGTTTTTGAGCTTTTCGGTGAGTAACACAACGGGGTGCTGGTCCATAATGGGTACTTCTAATCGCTAAGATGATAATCAGAAGAACAGGGTATTTTCTGTGAGGAGCCACGGTGGCAGCCTCGGGCAAGTGTTGTTGACTTGTTGATTTATGACAGTTCTGTGACAGTTGCCTGAACTGCTCACAGCTATGTAGCTCGTCATGTGAAGTTCAGGAGGATCAGCCCTTCCGAGCACGTTACAGGGTTAGAGGTGCAGAGAAAACTTCCTGCACCTTTGCGCTTCTTCCTGCTGCCACCTCTGCTTCTCGAGGGCTTGGTGATATTAAATCTTCAGAGGGATTTGGAGGGGCAGTCCATCAAGTGGCCTGAGAGACTGCAAATCTCTCCTACAGGAGATAGGCTTGCCTGAAAATAGAGAAATCAGGTGGAAAACTTGTTTCTCGCCCAGGAGATTACTTGCAAAGGGGAGGTGATAACAGTTACCTGGAGGATGGGTTTGGTCAGAACAACATTCTGCTTCCCTGGGAGCTGCTAGAAGAAACAATGGGAGTTTTCTCCCAGAATCATAGTTTCTCCTGAAGGGCACTCAAAATTGTTTCTGAAAGTACTCCTAAACCTTTGTGGAGAAAAAAAATAATATTATTATTCCCCCAAGTTGCTGTTTGAGCAGTGCTGTAGTGATTCAGGAACTGTATTGGAGAGCACAGTTATGGAAGTGAGACTTCTCCCTGGGATTTTGGCTTTGGGCTTGCACATTACCACAGAGCAGTGGCCCTAAGTGAAAAGAAGATATTATTTGAACACAAGAAGTTCCATCTACGTATGAAGAGGAACTTCTTCACTTGGAGGGTGGCAGAGCCCTGGAAGAGGCTGCCCAGAGAGGTGGTGGAGTCTCCATCTCTGGAGATACTCAAAACCCACCTGGACACGTTCCTCTGCAACCTGCTGTGGGTGAACCTGCTTTAGCAGGGGGTTGGACTAGATGATCTGCGGAGGTCCCTTCCAACTCCATATCATTCTGTGATTATGAAAGTTTTAAAAGTCTTCTGTTATTCAGGATTTAGTTTTGGTTTGGTTTTTTTTTTTAAATATGTGTCAGTTGACTAGCTGCATCTAGTTATAAGGTGCTCCACTTTGCCAGGCCCTGTGAGTTAAGACTGAGTGAAGAAGACCTTGGGTCTCCGGTCTCCGCTTCAGGAGGGCTTGTTCATGAAGTGTGGGCAGCCAGGCAGTGCAGGTGACAGTGTGTGGCTGGTAAAGGATGAATAAGAAACTTGGAGCAGGGCAGGGCTTTGTAGAATCACAGAATGAAGAGGGAAGGGACATTGGGAGGTCATTTGGTCCAACCCCACCTGCTCAGGCAGGACCACCTAGAGGAAGAAGCTGAGGAATTATTTCTGTGTTCCTCCACTGCTGCTTCCTCCCGCCTCCTCCCCCCCTTAAAATTACACTTTATTAGGACTCGTAATGAGTTCCTGATCCCAGTTGGAAAATCCTACACTGTCGTCTTAAAGAACTATGGAGTCTCCAGGAGGCATGTCTGTATATAGCAAGAAGCTTTCACAGAGAGAGTGGTCAGTCAGTGGAATCAGCTGCCCAGGGAGGTGGTGGAGTCCCCATCCCTGACTGTGTTTAAGAGTAGATTAGATGTGGTGTTGAGGGTTCTGGTGTAGGGGAGAACTTGTAGAGTAGGGCTGATGGTTGGACTCCATGATCCCAAGGGTCTCTTCCAGCCTAAATGATTCTGTGATTCTAAGCTCATCATGGCCAAATCCTGGTTTTCAGAGGAAGGGTGGCTGTCAGTCAAGAGTGTTCTCAGTTTGGCCTCGGTTTTCATGTCAGATTTTTGTATAAGAAAGCCTACCTTTTGAGCTAGTCTTAGCTTCCACGGGTCCTCAGCTTGTCCATTTTCACAGACTTGATGGAGGACTAGTGAACTCTCAAAATTGTCAGGTGAAAAAGGACGCACCTGCAATGTTTTTAATAAAGAAAAACCTTAAGTGCATGCTTATTGACATCTGGTTGGCTGTGCCCTGTAAGGTATTTGACCCTCCAGGCACACACAGAAGGAGCAATAGGTTTTTATTTCTACCTATCTGGGGGAAAGTTATGCATTTTTGAAATTCTTTTTCTGGTTTTGTGTTTGCTTTGCTTTTCCCACCCACCCCCCCACCCACCCCCTCAGTAATGGTGTGGATTCTCTTGGCCGAATTGACTGTCCTTAAAAGCCCACCAAGCACTCTTCGCACTAGTAGGAAGGTATCAGGCACAAACGTTCCCAATTGTCACCTCAGTTGCATCTGGAGAAAAGCCAGCAAAACTTGTGGGTTTGGGGTTTTTTGGTTGTTTTAACACTACAGAGACATTTATCCATTCCCCCTGAAAGGGAATCAAACTGCTTCTGCTTGTGTGTGATGGGAGTGCTGCCGTCTCTTGTCGCTTTTCTTTGCTGTGGATGCTGCTCTCGTGTAGGTAGGGTCAGGTCAAATGCCTCTCTGGAGACCAAGTCTCCCCATTTGCAGCAGGAAATCTCTCGGGTGGCGAGGATAACGTTACAAAACAGAGGCTAACATTACAAAACAGCTCTGCTGCCTCTGGCACAGTCTAGAGCATCACAGACCAATAACTCCTATCATGTCACTCTTGCAGCACCTTATTATCTGTTTTTCTGTAAATCCGATCCGAGACTGTCATTACCAGTTTCAGGTAGGTGAACACCATCTGGGTGAAATAACCATGTGCCAGCGATGGGCTGGAGGGGGCTCTTGTTAGTTAATCATCCCTACCTTCCTTTTGATGAGTTAATTTGTCTGTTGAGCCATGGAGGAGCCCCCAAGAGCTCCCAGGAGCCCCTTGTTAAAATTCTGCCGACAAATGGGAAGATAGGGATGATTTCACTCTTCTTGCTGGAGCCTGTGCCATCTATGATATTGCTAAATCATCCATAAGGCATAACTTTTCTATGCAATCTTTTTGTTACGGTTGTGGCAGCACATTACTTCTTTGTGCATTTCCTTTTTAAACACTGTCACTTAACATACCTAACCCTCCTGAAAGTCTCATCCCACGAATTAAGGTTAATTGCAATACTTCCATGTGGCCATGGAGTAGCTGGCATACCAAGTTTCTTTGGCTGGGATGCCAGGATATACTTTTTCCACTATTTTTGCTTCTTCTTTTTTTTTTTTCCCCTGGTTACTAAACACAATCTTTATTTACTTGTCTCATGGTAATGCCTAAAACCCTGTAGTAAGGGGATAGTCTCTTTGTATGTACTAGTGACCAGCCCCTCCCTGTTTTATGGTGTGCACTTTGAAGTCCTTGGAAGGAGCAAAGGTAGTGAAAGAAGAAAAGCACTGGTCCTTGGGGCTGGGGCTTGGGAGTGAAGATAAACTCAAGTTATTGTTCCTTCAGAGGCCCCGGAGCACTGCTGTCTAACCGGGCTCCTCTTTCTCCCAGCCAGCTTGAGGCAGTTCCAGCCTTCAGAGCTTGCCCAGCCCAGGGAATAAAGTTCTAACCCACAACACAGCTAGGAGATGCTACTTTGAAGTTGTAGTTGTGTCAACATGATCTGGGACTACCAAACCTGGGATAGAAGCCTCCTTAAGTAGTACATCCCAACACGGAGACATTTCCAGACTGAAGAAGAAGAATTGAATTTAAAAGAAATGATAAAAAGCCAAGCAAACAAAAAGCCCCAAAAGACTAGGAAAGCTAAGAAATTCTGTCACTTGGAAGATGCCCTATTGCCTTTTTACCTAGTCAGACAGGGCTTGTTAGCTCTGATAGAGTGCTCCTACAGCCAGCTCAGGACTGGCTTTTGCAAGGCCATAAGAATGCCTCTGCGTAGCGCTGACGGTTGCTGTGGGTGGATTTATTCACTTTCACTCAATATTGATGTTTCTCCATGGCTCTGTTCTGAGAGAGAGCAAACCTCTCCTGCAGGAACATAGGGGAAGTGTTGGAGGGACACTGGAGTAAATCTGGAAGAGTCAGCTGGGATCTTAGTGGGCTATGAGCTTTGGCTAGAGGCATCTGTAGTGTACCAAGCAGGTTCCTGTGGAGTTAGTCGGCATCTCTGTTGGGAAGGATTATTTGGCTGTACAGACCTAAATGGTGTCCAGGAATCATAGAATGGCTGGAGTTGGAAGGGACCTTGAAGATCATCAAGTTCTAACCCTCCCACCATGGGCAGGGACACCTCCCACCAGACCAGGTTGCTCCAAGCCCCATCCAGCCTGGCCTTGAACATCTCCAGGGATGGGGCAGCCACAGTTTCTCTGGGCAACCTGTTCCCGTGTCTCACCACCCTCACAGGAAAGAATTTCTTTCTGATATCTAATCTAAATCTCCTCTCTTCCGATTTAAAGCTGTTACCCCTTGTCCTGTCACTCCACTTCCTGACCAAGAGTCCCTCTCCAGCTCTCCTGTAGGCTCCCTTCAGATACTGGAAGGCTAATTTGCCTGGGGGAGTTTCCCCAGAGTACCAGAGAACAAGAATCATGTCAGGGTCTCCACACTGAGTCAGTCCAAGTCCAGTATGATCAGCGCTAATAGGCTCTAACACTAATTCTCTGTTGCCCATCAGCAGGGCCTTACACCTCTCTCCCAGCACTTGCAGCTCTGTGAACTCAAAGTGTGGAACACATCTGGATGCAAGAGGGCTTTTTAGGGGCAGCCCTGTTCTGTGCAGTGGTCATCGCTCTCTTTCTGGATCTCTCACACTATTAGACTTGTAAAACTTTGATTTTTAGACCCAAAGCAAAAGAAGGAAAAAGACAGACCTATCCCTGAACTTCAACCTGTAATAGTTCCTATTTCCTAATCTGTGGTTTTGTCTATAGATGTGCCTTGGCCCAGCAGGTGTTTCACTGTTTAGAAAATGGCTTTTGTGGGTACTAGGCTTTTCTATAAGTGCATCTTGAAACATGCAGGACTGCTGCCTTCTCAAGCCTTTTACTCCAGGTTGCACCAGATACATAGCACCCTCAAACTGGACCCTTCCATTTGTTCATCCATTATTCCGTCCTACACCACTGTCATGGTTTTAGACAAATTTACCAAAACCAGACTGACAGATGGCCTTTACCCCCCCAAAAAAAAAGAGAGGAGAGGAAGAGATAAGATTTGAGTTTAGAATGAACTAAACTACTTTAATGAAGTATTAATACTAAAATTAAAAAAAA
>VZTM01004470.1:138337-154674 GCA_013400555.1 Jacana jacana | reverse complement strand
AGAAAATAATGAAATAGATACAATATATACAAAACGGTATCAAGTTTCCAGGATGACAATGACATCACCAGCAGGCACTGGAGAAGTCCCAGACTGGACTCAGTGACAGATGGAAACTGGATCCCAGCTCTGGAGTCAGGAAGACATGGATCGGGATCAAAGGCAGAAGAACAGACAGGATCCTCCTGGGACGTCAGCCATTGAAGGAACAGAATTAACTCTTTGATCCCTCAGCTTTTATACTGAGCATGAGGCAGATGGGATGGAATACCCCAGTTGGTCATGTTTGGGGTCACCTCTCCTGTCTGCTCCTCCCCAAAGGTGTGACCCCTCTGGGCTTTTCCCATTTCTGACCCTCCAATGGGCAAATAACAAAACTGGCTGACCTTGGTTGTTGTAGCCATAAGTATAAGCAAGAACCTCTCTGCACCATTCCTTGGTGTGAAGGACAAACGTTGGTCTCATCACTCTGAGAAGGAGCAGTTTTCTCCACAATATGCCATTAATTTCTGAGAGTTAGAAGAGGCCTAGCTCAGATGTGAAATGACTGAACAGAAAATGGTTCTGTTTCACTTCATAGCAGGACAACCATCATGCCAGCTTGCCCTGTGTCACTATAACATTGGCTACTTACCACAGCTTCCCTCAGCTTGCTTTTCCCCTGACCACAATTCACGGGGATGAACAAAAATCCAGCCACGTCCTTCCCTACACCTGCTTCTGGGAGAGCAATGACAGATACCAGGTTTATTATGTGCCAATGTTACCACTCTGTTTACAGCAGATTTAAGAGTTTACATTAGGCCACAGTGTTATCTTCCAGTTTTCCTAATTCTATCTGCTGGCAATCCCAGCTGTGTGGCTGAGGTGGCTGCCCCTGTCCTAAAGGAATTTGTGTCAATTTCTGTGGGGACAAATCCTCCCAGCGCTAAACCGCTTTGCAGTATTTGCTCAAACTGAAATTTTGACAAAAGACGTTCTGTCCACATCCACCAAAAGAGATTGCTGGGGTTTTTTTTCCTTCTTTCGTTCAGACGCACTTGGAGGTAGATGCGTTGGAAGCTGCCTGTACCTGGCTGATAACTGAGACGGAGCATCTGTGTAGCACCATCCATGCCCTTCGCTAATTTGTCTTTGAATGACAAATGTGTCTTCACCGAGTCAGCAAAATAAGAGATCCTACGGTAGAACTCATTGCCCTTCTGTCCCTTCTAACCGAGCGGCTGGGTTTTCCCAGTTCCTCCCCAAAATCAGTTCTTTAAAAGAGCTCTTATAAAGACATCCCTCAAATGTATTCTCCAGAACTGCATTATATTCTCTAGTCATTTCTGATCAAGAATCATCATGAGCTGTTATTTCCTTAGAATCCCTCCCTAACCATACTGGTACATTCCCGATTTTAAAAAGAATTCAAGTCTGTGTGAAAAAATCAGAAGTTGCTGAGATTTCGAGAGAGCCCACATTAGTCCTCATCACCGTTGCACCTACAGAGCCAAATCTAAGAGCTGAGTGTGGCTGACCTCAAAAAGAGAAGGGCAGATTTCATTGCGAACCTCTGCACTTCACAGAGGAGCCACGCACGGTTGTTCTCCTTTAAGATGCGGGTTCTCCTTTAAGATGTTCTCCTTTAAGATGAGGCTTTAAGATGAGAAACCAGTCAAATTTTACATGGCTTCAGTTTTCATTGCAAGTGCTCTGTTCAACCCTAAAATGATGTCATTTTCAACTTAGAAGATGCTAAGTGGTAAGTTGGCCTTTTCCCATGGGAGAGGCCTTAGCTAAATAACTGTGTGTGTGAGGAAGATGGCAGGACACCAGGGTGGTGTAACAGCATGCTTGTCTTTAATAGCAAAGTGCTCATAGGCTTGGAATGACAACCTACAAAGTATTGCTGGCTGCTAGTTAAATATTTCAACCCATTTGAATTGTTTGCAGAAAAAAAATGCATCTCCTGGTTCCAAACTCGTGCAGTCCAACATTCCTGGAGATTCCTACTTCTTGAATACTTGTGCTCTTGGATATGTGCAGATGTCCTTTCTGGTCCTGACCACTACTCAACTAATGAAGGATCAGGGCTGCTTCAGCTGATGTTTTCCCTCTCTGGAACCCAATAATTGTTTTGCATCAGGGTATAATTGTACCTATACGTATTAGACAAACCCGCTAATTCAGTCTCTGTAACTCTTGAATATCTTCCCAAATTGCATTCTATGATTTGGTTAGATTGTATCTTATCTCTAACCTCCTTGCTTCAATAAACACACAATATCTAGCCTGTGTTCTCCCACCTTACACACATGGAAAGTCATCAGGACTTAATCTGTTGCCGGTGTTAATGGCACGATCCCTCATCCTCATCCTAATTCCAATTCACTCTGCCTGATATCCCACAAATGCCTTTGAGAAAGTATTTTATCCTTGATCCTGTGCCAAAGACGCTTTGTTCCTCTGTCACTGCTTTCCTGGGAACAAACCTGTCTGTGTGACTATCTGTGCAGGTGATGACCTACCCGACTGGCTTTGGATGTTTCCTCGTTCTTATCTTCCCAAATAAGTTACGCAAAGAGCAGGGCCCTGCTCAAACAACGTTTTGTGGACCCTCTGTTTTTCCAAGATGCTTGCTGATCTGCTGTGATATTATAGCCTCTTCCTCCTGTGTTTTGAGGGGTTGGCCCAGCTTTTCGTGTTAAGCTAGATGGTCTCCATGCTCACTTTTGAATTCCATCATGAACTTGTTCCCTTCCCACTGCTCCAAACTTGTCTTTTTTGCTGTAGTGTGCTGATATTCTCCCTAAAACACACCATGGCATACAGGCATCTTGTGACTTCCTGGTATGGAGGTACATATGCCCAGAGAAATTGCAGATGCCCCATCCCTGGAGATGTTCCAAGACCAGGCCGGATGGGGCTTTGAGCAAGAGTCTAGTAGGAGGCGTCCCTGCCCATGGCAGGGGTGTTGGAACTCGATAGTCTTTTTAAGGTTCCTTCCAACCTGAACCATTCTATGATTCTATATTCTCTACCTGACTTATCAGCCTCGTCATGTTGTGGCATTCACTACTATCTCTGTGTTAACATCGTCTGGAAAACTCCATTCTGGAATGCCAGTAATAAGTGAGCAAATATGTGTGCTGTTGACATACATGAAATGTTGTCCCCTGCTTGGAAGAATACTTTCTGCAGATATTTCCCCGTACGACGTGACTGGAGGTCTTTCAGTACAACAGGGCTGTTGGCTTTTTAATGCCATGCTAACACTTAACCAGGGGAAACTTAAGTTGCAGGATGTGGATAGTAATGTTAATCACCATAATGAAGGTGGAGCATTATTTTCTGCTGCACGACTGTGGAAGAAAAGGCTGAGAAATAGATGGCTAAAGCCACTGAGTGTATATTTTCAAAGACGGCTTGCTCAGCAGCCAGGTGACAGCAGACATGTTGTTTATTTGACAGAGAGGCTGTGAACCTAACTCCTGACTCAAAAAGCCAACTTGCTTCCCAAATGAAGACATATGGAGGGTTTTAATGGCAGTTGCAAGACATGTGGCTATGTTATGCCACTATGCGTGAGCTTGTAAAGGCAGCGGGTATATATCTGGTGAAGGAGCCTGCGAATTCCACCACTACTTAAGAGCAAAAACATTTCTCACCCTGAAAAGAGAGTCCAAGAAANACATTAGGAAAAAGTTTTTCACAGAGAGAGTGGTCAGTCACTGGAATGGGCTGCCCAGGGAGGTGGTGGAGTCACCATCCCTGACTGTGTTTCAGAGTAGATTAGATGTGGTGTTGAGGGATCTGGTGTAGGGGAGAACTTGTAGAGTAGGGCTGATTGTTGGAGTTGATGATCCCAGTGGTCTCTTCCAACCTAAATGATTCTATGATTCTATGATTCTACTCAAGGTGGGGGTTTTTAAATGATATTAGCAGTGACATGGTGTGGAGGGCAACGGGCAGGAATCAGTGTGCAGGGGCACTCGCTGCTTGAATCCCGTGAAATTCCTGATCTGTGTTCCTATAATGAGTACCCACAACAGTGTTATCTGCAGAGGTGCAGAGAGTGGAGGTGACAACAGCAGCAGGGAGGTGACACCGCATGACTGATGTCTGCAGCAATGTCTTTCTGGCTGTAGCATGAGTAAAAGGTATGTAAGGACTGAGAACATTTGTTCTTTGGAGTTCCTTTGGTTTGGTATCTCGTCATGGTTTTCAGTGAGGTACCGATGAAGAGGTAACCCACTTAAGACCTCTCAAAAAGAACTGTTTCTAGCCTTAAAAAAAAAAGAAAGAAAGAAAAAAAAACAACACAGCCCCACCACCACCTCATTTTATATGTTTTAAAGATGAGGTGGCTTCGTTAAAGATTGTAGGGTCTTGCAGTTTTACCCCAAAGAAAACCCTGATAGCTCCACTGTTCAGCTGGCAGGGGACCCTGTCAGACTGTGGAACCTTGCCCATATGTGCGAGTCCTCCTAAAGGTACACCAACATTCATTTCATTTTCTTCTAAAGTCGTGGGCAGCGAGCTAAAAACATCTCGCTCAGCTACATATTTTAGAAATTCGGAACTAAACGTAACAGAGCAGATTTTTATTTTTATTCCTCTTTTTTATTTCGATGAGACACGCAAGGAGAGAGTGAGGGCGCCGCGTTGGAGCATCTTTTGATTCGCTATTTGCTGTGTGTTAAACATTTATATTTCAAAGAGGCGTTTGTACCTATACCGAGTGTTTGGCAAATCCAACAGCTCATTAGATGTTAACAATAGCAACGCTGCTAAATACAAAGGATTCATAGGCAAAGTACCCCTCAGGCTATATCTTTGAGAGAAAAAGAGTGGCAAATAGAATCAGAAACTAATTAAATAGTCAGCTAAAGCGAGCATAACTTTAAAAAGCTCGAAAACTACCAAAAATGGAAACATATTACAGTTATCTGCATTCACAGTGCAGAACAAGTTTGGTAGTATTTAAGATAATTCTCTAGTGCCTGCTATTTTTAGTCCAAGGGTAAGCTTCTGTAAGAGCCTTTCAGCGATGCTTCCCTTTAACCTGGCCTAACAAGCTAAGCCAGTAAGCTGTCTGATTTCCGTCTTACAGGAGGCAAAGAGATAGCTAAAACAAACCATTTGTGGTGAAAACGCTCGGCCTATCTTGTCTTAAGAACTAGCTTCATAGAGATTTTTCTTTTTCTTCCTTTTTTTTTTTTTCCCCAAACACCCCACTGTTTAAGTCTCACTTGTCAAGAGACTGAAGCATCGGGCTTTGCTGTTTGGAAATCGTGGAAGTGCAGGACTGAAAGGAGATTTTATAGACACAGCCTAATGGAAATATATATTTCTTTCTGTGATACTGTGATTTCTGTGTTGCCACTGGTGAAACCAAGCTGGGGCAGGTCAGGCTGTTGCTGTTGACAAGGCTGAGGAAAAAGGAGCATATTTATATTTTTTTCTCGGGGAGGGAAGGGCAGACATAAAGATTTGCTTATCACTAACACTTTATCTGTCCTGCTTTAACTCCATGGACTTCCCTGGGTGCCGCCTGGTTTGTGCTGCTCCAATCCCAGGGAGAGTCAAGCCGGGGTCAGCGTTACGGTCTCAGGTTTGGGGCACCCATGGCTCCCCATCTCTCTTGTGATGTGTGTGTAATCCGTGGGTATGTTTACAAAACAGGATTTCATTGCTACCTAAACACAAGCAGTCCCACCCGCTCCTCTCAACCAGCTGAGCAAGACCTGAGCTCAGTCCCTTCCTCTGTCTGAAATAGGTGGAAAGAGATATCGTGCTGCCCAGGTTAATGGTAGTAGCTCCATTCCACCTGCAGAAGCATCACTTAAACAGGTTTACCCTTCCCAGGACACTGGATGAAGAGTGTGGCTCTTTCATCTCGGGCTGTTTCCAATCCACAGCTCCTTTCCCTAGTTTCTTCCTCTTTGACAGGGTGAGAGAATTGGGACTGTTCAGCCTGGGAAAGAGAAGGCTCCATGGAGACCTTAGAGCCCCTTCCAGTCCCTGAAGGGGTTACAGGAGAGATGGGGAGGGACTCTATCAGCAAGTGGAACCATAGGATGAGGAAGAACAGTTTTAAACTGAAAGAGGGGAGATTTAGATTAGTTATTAGGAAGAAACTCTTTCCTGTGTGGGTGGTGAGATACTGGAACAGGTTGCCCAGAGAAGCTGTGTCTGCCCCATCCCTGGAGGGGTTCAAGGCCAGGCTGGATGGGGCTTGAAGCAGCCTGGTCTGGTGGGAGGTGTCCTTGCCCATGGCAGAGGGATTGGAACTTCATGAGCTTTAAGGTTCCTTCCAAATCCCACCATTCTATAATTTTGAGTGCTGATAGAGCAGGGCAAAATGTCTCGATACAAAGGGAGGCCATGGGAGCTGGGAAAAAACAAAAGGCTGTGTTGAAGCTGGTGCTCTTCAGGGTCCCACCCCTGGTTTAGTATTCAAAAGGATGCAATTCACTTATTATTTCAGGGGTTAGGCATATCCCATGAGTTTTGGCTGTGCATCTTGCAGCTACACAGGCTCAAATTATAACTTGTGTTAACTTCAGTGAGGATAACTTCTAATATGAAGATGCACTTGGCATGAACAAATATATACCTTTCCAGTAGGGAATGTGAGCATGGCGTCTACCACACCGTAGGCAAGATAAACCCAGCCACTTTTAAACTCATCTTCTTAGTCATGGCAATGTAGCGCTCAGCTGCAAAACTGGCTTGATTGGGAGGAAGAATTAGCCTTTAGTGGCCTCTAGCTAGGCTGCTGTTAGTCCTGGCACAGGTTGGTACAGATACAGAATGGACGAGCTGCTGATTTCACCTTCAGCATCAATGTACCCAAAGAGCAGAGGAGAGGACCAGGTCCCCAGCTAGTGCAAATCTGCATAACTCCCTTAAAACCTGTGGAGAGGCCCTAATTTACAGCGGCTGAACATCTGGGCCCAAGTTCTTTTCCTTTTGGTTACTGGCAGGATTAAATACAAGTACCCAAAATTATTTATTATAGGTGCTGTGGCAGCATCTCAAAGCCCAATTGTAAATCAGGGCACCATTGTGAAAGGGGTTGTGTGAACACATAACAAAAAGACAGTCCCTGCCTAAAGGAACTTACGGCCTGATTAATAATGATACTTAGTGCACTGATAAGTACAGCTGGACTTGATTGCCTGTTATGGGTCATTTTTAAAGATGGGGTGGAAAAATTGCCCAGGTTGACTTTCACCATTTCTGGTGAAAAAGGTACTGGTTAACAGCAGTGCCTTGCAAAGGAAAATGCAATCTTTGACATCTTACAGGCGGAGGGGTACTGATCAGGAACACGTGCTTCTAAAAGACTTGCACAGAATGAGCAATATATTCAGTTTCCACTACGAAATAAATAGAAGAGAGGCAACTGCAGTGGGAACTGCAGCGTGCACCAGGGTATGCATGCACTCCATCTCCCTGCTGGGCTGGTTGAGGGTAAATGAATGAGGTAGCCTTAGTGTAAACCAGCAAATTAGTTTTACGCTTTAGTGTCAACTCCGTTTTATCAATGTTATCTGTGATGACTGGTGAGTTCCAGGAAACCTAGAAAGAAGCCAACAGTGGGCAGCATGCTCTACAGGAGGCTTTGCAGCAGATAGCTCTTCTGTGATCTTTATTATTTTTTTTTAATGTCTTCTGTTTTAAAATCACCATCTCTAGTTTACGATTCTATTCGCATACACAAAATTGCATTGAAAGAACATTAAAGTCTTAGCACCTAGTGACAAATCAAGGAAATACATAGTTAAGGATATTATGAGACATCTAAATGCTTAACTGGCGGAAAATTCAGACACATCTCTTCATCCTGAATAGCATCCTTGGTGGTTGTAGGGGTTTGCCAGGATGCACTGTTCACTCGCTGCTTTTTGAGGTGAGGTCTTATCTGCCCGCTGGGACAAGCTTACATATATTTTTTTATGGGGCTGTTAAAACTAACTGAAACGCCTGACAAAATGCATCTGTGACTTGTGGCAGTGTAAAACCCTATACCTGTTAGCACCTTCCTTCCTGGGGCATCTCCACATTCTCACATGGTGCTTCATTGTAAAAGGAGCCTTTTGTTGCTCTCAGCTTCAGATGCTTAGAGTATGGGTACCTGGGGTGCTCTTGCAGCTGAGCATCTCCTTAGATATGGGAACACCACTAGAATCATAGAATGGTTAGAGCTGGAAGGAACCTTAAGATCATCAAGTTCCAACCCCCCTGCCATGGGCAGGGACACCTCCCACCAAACCAGGTTGCTCAAAGCCCCATTCAGCCTGGCCTTGAACCCCTCCAGGGATGGGGAGTGGTTTCAAAAACCACTGAAGGTTTTAGAAACTTTTTTAGCCTGGTAAGAGGAGACCATACATTTCTAAAGATACATTTTTTTGCTCTTTGTGATTATTTCCTTGGGTTTTTTTTATGGATAATATCTACTATATTTGCTTATAGATAATATCTACTATATTTCTTCTCACAGGCAATGAGCGACAGGACAAGAGGGAATGGCTGCAAGCTGCAGCAGGGTAGGGTTAGGCTGGACATTAGGAAAAAATTTTTCACAGAGAGAGTGGTCAGTCAGTGGAATGGGCTGCCCAGGGAGGTGGTGGAGTCACCCGCCCTGACTGTGTTTCAGAGTAGATTAGATGTGGTGTTCAGGGATGTGGTGTAGGGGAGAACTTGTAGAGTAGGGCTGATGGGTGGACTTGATGATCCCGGGGGTCTCTTCCAGCCTCAATGATTCTATGATTCTATGATTCTTATTTTGTCTAGCTAAACCACATCTCCAAATGGTGTCACTCAACACATCTGCTGGTACTTACCAGGAGGATGCTGGAGCCATTTCTCTAATGCTTGTAGACTAGAGTATAGCTACATAGATAAAACATATAGATTAAATGCATCTTCAGTCTTGTAAATAAGTTTTTGTGTTGTGTCTGAATAAACTCTTGCAGCCAGCTCAGACCAGGTGGCATCCTTCCATTAGATCACGATAAAAATTGATGGGAAGCCCAGATGCATTAATGATACACTGATCCTTTCAAGCTGCAGGTCTGAGGAAAAATGGTGTTTTTTCTCCCAGTGAGACATGACTAGTGCTTGTTGTACCTGTTCAAACAGGCATGGTGGTAGGCTTGATGAAGCTGAACATGCTGAAAAATTAAAACATCATAAAAAGCATTTAGTGAAGTTGATACTTTACAAATGCTAATTTCCTGGTCAAATTAAATTCCAATTTTCTAACAGTAAAAGCACCAGATAGAAGTGCCTTATTTTGCTGTTTTAAAAGGAATTCTTGAGTGTGTGTTCTGTTCACACAAAAAACAGTCTCCACATAATTGAACAAAATTAAAAAATATATGTAAACTCTTCTCTGCTATACTGTCTATGATTTTACCCTGAAATTTATATTTGTGTAGAGTCATAAATCTCTAGAAAGAAGTGGGGATTATGATAGACATCCTGACACAGCCAATATAATTAAAACTAAAGCAAATGCAACACCGAAATAGAGAATGAACAAAAGCGACAAGATTATGCTTCACAGTTTGCAAAGAAGGGGTCTATACTAGCACTCAAGTGCGGGTTTTTTTTAGAGATGGCTGTCATTATCAAGAGGAAAAAGAAGTTTTTACGTCGATTACATGTGTGAAACGGTCACTGCAAAATACATGTCGCCGTTGTTTTTTTCCCAGAGGTGCCACGCTGCCTAACAAAAGGTGTGTGAATGTTGAAAAATTTTATGTCTGTGCATCGAGAGATTAGTGTGGGCATGCACCATAAATCAAGTAAATAAATAAATCTGAGCAAGCAGCGCTTTGAATATTTGGACTGAAATACTGCTGACACCGTCACTGAGAGCTCGGCAACAGGGACAGTCCCAAACATCTTCCCTGGCTGATGCTCTCGCCTGTAGCCTTCATCCCCCTGCCTCCCTCTTTTTGCAGTTTTTATTCCCCATTAGAGCTTGTCTGGATTGGGACTCCTGATTGGGATCTGTGACTCTACCCTCCAGTGTATCTCTGTCTGGGTTGTTGCTCAGAACCTTACCAAGTGCCTGAGAAGGGGAAGGGAGGATGGTGAGAGGCCGTTGTGCTCCTCCAGGGGGAATGTGGTGGGCTCAGGGGGCACCTTCTCACAACTGAGCTATGGTTGAGCGGTGGTTGAGTCACCATCCCTGGAGGTATTGAAAAGGTGGGTGGACGTAGTGCTTAGAGGTGTTGTTTAAGGACAGTTTTTGTCAGTGCTAGGCTGATGGTATGACTAGATGATTGGAAAGGTCCCTTCCAACCCAGGCAATTCTATGATTTTACTTTTGTGGGCTGGGCTGCCCATCCTGCTCCTCTGCCCCCTCTGCTTCCCTACCAGTGCAGGCAGCAAGAAAACTTCACTCCCCACTTTGCTTCTCTGGCCGTCTTGCCCAGTGAAGGAAAACCCTTAGTCTTTTTTTTTTTTCAGTGGCTCTTTATCAGACTCTTCCTCCCTTTTGCACTTCTGCCCTTTCCCTGCTCTTGTTTTTCTCTGCTGGAGATGTAGGTAGAGTTTTGCTCTTCTATGTCGAGCTCTGTCCAAATCTAGACCACCCCAGGCTGGACAACACATGCCAGGTCTTCTCCAGGGGAAGATGGGGTGGGTTTCCCTGACCCTGGGCAAGAGAGTCACAATAGAATCTCCACAGCGTGTCCCAGCGTTACGGACATGCGGTTCCTGGTAAGGGCTTTGGTGATGCTTTAATAATGTCAAGTCCTGTGCGTGTTACAAAGCCCCTTTGATGAGCTAACCCAGTCTGAAACACAGGTAATGCATTTATTTAGTAATCAGCAAATTAGCCTATGGAGCTGGTAAACGCTGAGGCCCAAACTGCTGATAAGATGATTTGCTTTCAGGTGTTTTCTCAATGTTGTGCTCAGCATCAGGTATAAATTGAATAGAGTGACCTTTTGATACTGAGTCAAATTGACTGCGTTTCCAAAGATTCTGTGGTTTCAATTACCATAAATTTTTGATATTGGGTCTACCACCAGTGCACCGGTTCCAGCACAGCAATAGCTTATCACTGGTCCCCCTAACACAGTCAACGGCACCATAGCTTGCTCTCGGGTGGTTTTTCTGGTTTGTCTCTTCCCCGGAATCAAAGATTACTATCATAGAGGGGAAGGATGCAGTTTACACAAATGAAATTGGAATGGCTTGCAAAACGTGAATGAGTTTTGGAGAGAAGATGTAAAACAGGTTCCAGGTTGCTAGCTGGATCCTCAGTTTGTGAGATGAATAAGTCAATTAGTAGCTCTTCAGTTTATTAGAAACTTAATTGCCAGGCTGTAATGGAAACTTCTGAACTGCAACAATTTGTTAGAAGCAATAAAAAAACCCGGTGACTTTGTGGTAGAAGAATATTTAGCAGGCTCTTTTTAAACTGACATGTTTAGCTTGGAGCAGAAAGGCTGGATTTTTCACCTGAAAAGACAGTCCTTCTCACAGGAGCTCTGGCAGCGTTGCTTCAGGTGATCGAGGGCACAACCTTAAAGAAAACCCTCTTTGGGAATGGCCTGTGCCGTGGTTTGGGGTTGTGATGCCTTAGTCCCGGGTACCTGACAGAAGGTTTACCATGTCAGGTGAGCACCTCTCTCTTCCAGAGAGAAAGGAACCCGAGTTCAGTTTCCGAGATTAAACACAAGAACTTTTTTGAGATTAGAAATGTTCACCATGTTGAGTGCCTGGGTAATAATGAGTATTGTTACTTTTATGTTGCTCTACCCTGGAGAAAGGAGGGGGGGGGATATGGATGCTGTAGGTGCTCCCATCTCTTTCCTCCTGCGGACTTTGCACAGATCCTTCTTGCATTGCCATCATGTCCCTGGGAGCGATGCTGGGAGTTCCTTCCACTCCAGGGACACAGTTCTGGAAGTTAAAGGTTGCAGTACCTGCGTTGTGTGTAGTTGCTCTATTCATTTAACATGGTTCTAGGGGAAAGTGGGATGACAGAGCATATTGCTTCAGGTCTCTACAATATCTCCAGAAATCCAGCTGGAGTGAAGCTTTTGCATGAATACAGGGATGCGCTTGGTCCTACAGAGGAGATATATACACAGTCCACAGGTTGGGACTGCAGAAATGAGAAGGCAAGCTCTGGATTCAAGTGGTCTTTGCCTACAGGTGCACGTGAGGAGTACGAGTATAGCTGTCTCCTTCAAGAAGAAGAGCAGATCTCTTCTTTCCTTCCCATACCCTAAAGGCATTTGCACAGGGGTGGTGATAATTAATCCCCACATTTCTACTACACATAAAGAAACCTGGCTGTAATTTTCTCCTAGTGGGACTCCATTTTGTTTTTAAAGATAATTGATAGCTCTGGACTTAAGCATTTCAATTATGGGAGCGTCTCTTGGGGACCAGGCTAACAGACCTTGGAAAAACGTTCTAATGCAAATGCATCATGTGGATTTTTTACTGTAAGACAGCACAGGATGCCTAAGGATTTGCAAAGCAGTTGAACAGTAAAAATAAAAGCCAAAAGAGTGCTCAAAGTATAGAATGGTGTGGGACTGGTTGTGAGCAGGCAGGGTGGAACAAGTAGTTCTCCACTTGGATACTGATTCCTCTTTGGCCCCAGGTGAAAATACCACCAGGAACGGACATCTCCAAGTCCAGGAAAAAGAGGCACTTGACTTAGACAGCACATGGAGAAGGCAGCAAAATCACCGTGACAGCACTGTCTGTGTCCGTGCCATGGGAGGTTGGCTCTGTCTGCTCCAGAAGAGGGAAAACTTGGGCTGTAATTCTTCCTTTTCACCGTCCCTGAACTCGGCACTTGTTTTTCACTGGTGGGAGCTGGAAGACCAAGCCTGCATCTTAATCCCTTCTCTCCCCTGTGCTTCTGCAGCTCCTCGTCCTCAGGTGGCAAAGCTTGGTTTGTGGGGCCAGGGCTGAGGTACCATCTGCCTCTACTCCTGGTGGGAGGTGCAAAGACCTGGGGTGGTTGTGGTGAGCTTTTGGGTGCCTCTGCCATCCTTAGGTGCAAAAAGGGGCAAATCTGTACCCCTCATTTCTCCTGGCGGCGTGAATCCGAAGGACGTCCTTATTCCAAAATGTGTCACTAAGTGACATTAAATCCTGTTGGAAGTCCCAGATGTGCTCACAAGTAGTTTGTGCGCTTTCGAAAGTAGTGCCACAATGTATTAGTATTTTTAGATCACTTGGATATTTTCAGCTGGAGGAAAATCTTTTTATTTTCTTTGTTAATTGTGCTATGAATAGATCTTAGGCTACTGAGGAGAAATGAGTCGCTATGTTGAAATGGCAATCCCTGGTGAGTTGAGGTGTACACCTGGCTGCTCTGAATTGCTTACCGAGCTGGGCTGCTGGAGCGGTGACAGCTTCTACCAGCTGCGGATCCGTCCCAAAGTTGCCTGGGCTTTTTATGAAGACATGGCAAGCTGCCACCGCTCCCAGCTCCTCTGGGCTGTGGATTAATACCGCAGCTTGGACCCTGATATTTCAGCGTGAATCACAACGGGCCCCTGCACTGATCAAATTATCAGTAGAGAAACTTTAGAGCGTCGTCATTCGTGAGCTGATTTCAGTAAGGAAAAGCCGTGTGTGTAATAATCACAATTAAAAGGTGGAGGGGAATTGACTGGAGGGAAGGTGTTTGAGATAGGATTAACATTTGGAAAAGACCTTCTAAATGATGGGCTTGACCCTTTCCTGGAGTGAATCATCATTCCCCGACCTGACTGCGGGAGAGCTACAGGAGAGTCCTGAAGCAGGACATCTGCACCCTGGCTTCAGAGTTTTCGAGAAGAGATTGGTGATGGCAGTGATGGTGGAAGAAAATCCTCCAGAAGAATCACAACATTGCTCAATATATGGACCCTAAAGGGAAGAGTGTGGAAGACAAGGGGGCCAAGCCTCCGTTACAGCTCGGTCTTTGGCCTCTGCAGCGGGATTGCCAGCGAGTAACAGGTACTGCAGACACAAAAAGCTAACCACAAGCTGAACACGGCTCCATCAATAGGCAGAATAAGTGAAAGAGAAGGAATTATCAGGGGTAGAGGATTTAAATACCTTTGTGTGGGCAAATTATCAACTCATTTCATATAGCTTTTCACTGGCCAAAGAGAGAGTATCTCTGGAGACATTTTACTGAAGGCAGAAACCCAATTAGAATAAGACTGTTACACAACTAATAAAGTGTTTTCAGACAGAGAATTATTTTTAGTGCTGTAGCAATATTAAAGCATTAGAGCAAAACATGTAAAAGCGGAGAAGAGCGCAGTTAGGAACTTTCCGTGGTCTTTAGGCACCTCGAGCCCTGAGGTATGTATGGTTGGACTTGATAATCTCAGAGGCCCCTTTCAACCGTGAGGATCCTGTGATTTTTGAGAATGGGTTGGTGGTCTGGCAACCTCTACCTAGACAGCTCTACCCAGACGTCCCATTGGTTTCACCCAAGTGCAGTGAACACCGATGCCAAACCTTATTTCTTTTCAGAGCTCATGCCATTCTGGATGTGCTAGATATTTTTACTGTCAGAAACGTGGAAGTGCATGCGTTCAGTGACATCTTCTGTTTCCTCGCCTCCTTCAGCTGGGTGAAAATTTATGGGGGTCACAAAACGTCTGGCCCTGATGTCTCTGTGTTAAACTAACAACCAAGGATGTTAAGGAGTGTATGTGGTGTGGCTGGCAAGTGACGCAGGACTGCTTCTGCATTAAAAAGACCCATTAATTAGCAAGATGCCATCATCAGATGCCATCTATATCAACACCAATAATATTTAAAGGGTGGGTGTCAGGAGGAAGGAGCCAGGCTTTTTCCAGTGGTGCCCAGTGACAGGACAAGAGGTAACGGATACAAACTTGAACATAGGAAGTTCCATCTAAACATGAGGAGGAACTTCTTTCCTTTGAGGGTGGCAAAGCCCTGGGAGAGGCTGCCCAGAGAGGTGGTGGAGTCTCCGTCTCTGGAGACATTCAAAACCTGCTTGGACACGTTCATGTGCAAGCTGCTGCGTGGGTGGACTTGCTTTGGCAGAGGGGTTGGACTGGATGATCTCCAGAGGTATCTTCCAAGCCCATAGCATTCTGTGATACTGTGATTATGAATTGCTTTCATAAGTGTTTAATAACTGCATGTATTTTGCCTTGCGGCTTTACGTTGGAGGTTATCCTCCACCCTTCTTCTCACACGCTGCAGTTCATGTAACTTCTTTGGGTCTCCTCCTTCAGACAGGAGCAAACCCTTCCAGCGTTTCCCTGCTTGGAGATTAGGGACACGGTGGAGCAAGCTCCTGAGGGCTCACAGCTCTTCCTCCAGCCTCGGCGGAGATGGAAGGTGCTCAGATCCACCCGGTCCCCACAGCCTGTGCCATGTGCTGGTCGGATGCCAGTCTGAAACAGGAACTTCTCCGGTGACAGTGTGGAAACTGTGAAAGAGCCTGCGTTTGGCCATGGTGTTGCTTCTCCCCAGTGCTGTCAACACCAAGGCTCAGGCTGCGATAGCAGAGCAGAGAGCTGCTGCTTCAGTGATTATTGCTCAGACGTCGATGTACCTGACCATCTCCCCTTCGCGCCTCCCCTCAAGCCCCATTTCTGCTGTATCTAATAATTGTGTTTCTTTATAAACAGTAATTTAGGACAATTAGGAGCAAGAGCATAGTTAAACCCTTAAAAGGTTATCTTGCAATGTCATTTTCTTGACTAATGTGTTCCTGCTGCCATGTCGTTTGTGAATAGACATGTGTTAGCCAGCTAGTGTGCTTCATCTGTGCTGACTTTGATTTATTTGCTCTGTAAATTGGGACTGAAGCAATAATGGAAAGTGACATTAATTGTTTAACAGAGTCCTCTTTGTCACATCCTGTGCTTTCTCTGGGGTGTTGGAATGTTGAAACTTGTACAAAACTAATTGAAATTGCTGTGATGAGGACCAGTGTCCACTCAACTTTGGGTTTCTTGAATGTCAGCACACTTGAATGTCTGTTTAAAGCGGGAGAGCTGAGCAGCTAACAGCAAATATCAGGGTTTCTCCTGGCATCCTATTATTGAAGAAGGCATTCCCCGTTAGAAATAGTAACACCTCCAGCTTTGTTGTCAGCTCTGTGAGCTGCAAGGCTCAGTAAGGGGGGGCGGTGGTGGTAGTGCCCCCCCCACCCTCCCCAGCTAAACTATTTGGAGAGGTTCTCGGTGTGGGGCTGGGGCTCAGCAGCCACCCCAGAGCTGAGGGCTGAATCTTGCCACCATTCATCCCACCGCCTACAAGGGCTTGGAAACACCAATGGAAAAAATGTGGCATCACAAAGCTTTTTTTGTGCTTCTTCCCCC